>JAAGNO010029297.1:117812-139375 GCA_033439905.1 Ceryle rudis
CTCTCTGGAGATATTCAAAACCCGCCTGGATGCGTTCCTGTGTGATCTGGTATAGGTGATCCTGCTCTGGCAGGGGGTTGGACTGGATGATCTTTCGAGGTCCCTTCCAGCCCTTGACATTCTGTGATTCTGTGATTCAGAGCTCACATGTAGCTTAAAATATTAAATTTGTTATAATTGACTGTCTGCTCATTAATAAAGCTTCTAGGAATCCAATGCAGATTCAGTAGCCTACCATGCTAGCTACTGCCTAAAATGTACATATTTTAAAAAGCAATATCTCTTTCAAGAAATAACCACAGAAATATAAAATAAAGAACAATGACAAGAATCAAGACCATACAGAGAAACCTAGTGTTGTTTCAAGGACTTCAAATGTGAGTTTTCTGGCTCTTTTCTGAGAAGTAGATTTCATCACAAATATCTAGAATTGGTACAGGTGCAGATATCCTCTGCCTCTTTTTGTGGGAAGTGAATCTAAATGAGATACAGTACAAAGATATTGCCAGTCTTACACTCTAAGTGGAATCAAGTACAAGAAACAGTGGTAAGCAGCTTCTTTGTGTTGCAAACTTCTTGATTTTGATGTAGCTTGGATGTCACCTCATTCTTCTCCTCCCAACATACTTAAAAAATCTGTGATATGAGGAAAACAGATCTATTGATTTCAGAACTTCTTGAATGTGGTTTATTGGCATTCTATTTGGTAACATGTCGTTCCCTCTTCTGATACTATCTGCTCTCAAAAGCCCCCTCAAGCATATTTCTCTTCAATTTTTCTGCATGAACAATTTTTTAATTTTTTTCCAGAGAGTGAGTCACTGGAAACTGCAGAGTATACAGGGAAGATCTCAGAAGGAGAAGTCCTACTCCATTTATTTATTTATTTACAATTTTTCAAACACAATCTCTTAATGATGCTAACATGCAAGGATCTTTCCATTCCCTGTAAAGTAACTACACTTTAGGAGAAAGTGTCTCCTTAGAACCATTTCTATATGTAATCTTTCTCGAACATTTCTCCAGAGGATCATCTTGCCTCCTTTCATTTCAGTTCACAAATCATTATTTTTCCAGCCAAAGACTCCTTTATTTGGTAAGTAGCAGAGCAGAACTTTATCCACATGTTGTCACCACTGGTTTCCAAAATAGCCTATTCAAGTGGGTTGGCAAATTTTGACTAAAATATGTGTAGAAGTGAAAACAATATCTGGCTTCTTGAGTTACCAGACTTAATTGTGCCAATGTATGCTTTCATTGCCTGTTGCTGTTCCACAACTTTCTCAAACATAAACAAAACAGAGTTCCAAAATATTAGAACTTTCCAGCTTTGAGAAAGTTGTTTTCTTCCTCAAATCGGGTAAGGGATTTTCTAGCTGTCAAAGAATGGAAAAAGTGTTCAAAAATATTTTTTCTACCCAACTGCCTTTTAATGCTTATTCCATTTTGCTTTCTACCCATAATGTTGTTGATGTGTTAAAACATACAGCAGGGGGTAGTTGCCTACCAGTGACCACCTCCGTGCAGTTTCTGTGTTGACATAAACATCTGGCGGTACAAAACTGCCAAGACATAAGCACTCACAGGCCACTATTTGGATGCCCAGTTCGCCCATTTAATCACAATATATTTATATAAGCTAATTAAGAGCCACTAATATATATATATATATATTTTAGTGTTGTACAATAAAATAAAACTGAGCTTGAAAGATTTGAAGAATAACATTTTAACCCTATCAACTATGTTGAGTTTGAGTCATTCCTGTAACCACCTGCTATTTACTGTGGGCTTTTTGACTCAAACATGTCATTAGATGTGTGTGTATGAATGTAATCACACGTGTTTTGTTCATGTTTCATAAACTATGTTTCATAAAACTAGGTAGAACACTCTTCAGGAATGAAGACAACAGTGGACAGCTGTAGATTAAATTTCATTGTTCAGCAGGAAAAAGATCAGATGAGAGCAATATAAAGATGAGCCCAGAAAACTCCTTATCCTAGTGCTAGGCATTTATGTGATTTGGAATTTGTTTGATTTCTTTTTTATGACAAAGTATTGGTACAGTATTGCTAGCTTTTCTCCACAAATGCTTATCTCTAGCAGTGATGCTACAGCAGAACAAAATAAAATGCCATTACCCATGTAAAACTTGATTTATTTTAATGATCCCAGTGAGTAGGGGTATGGTTCTCAGGTTAAGCAAAGCACTAATTAAAACAGCTGTTCTGCCCTGTTTGCTTCAGTTTCCTAACTGCCTGAATTCTTCTTTATTACAGTTGTTTGGAGAATTTTTGAGGCTTGAATTACGAGGGTGTGGATTAGAAGCTGACTACCCTAACTGCAACATCTGTAAACTCTTAATTTCTGCTACAGCAGGTGTCAACTTTTCCCTGGATGACTGTCCTGCTGTTGTTCTGGTTACATGTAGCCTTGTCAACAAGCTGTTTGTCAGCTGGTTCTCTCAAGTTTCTGTTCCTTCATGACCATTGATCAAGCCAACAACTGGAGAGGATCTAGGGTGGAATTCCCTTTAGTTCTGTGCTGCTTGATTTAAAGTGTAGTCAGACAGGTCTGAGACCAAGAAACGGCGTATGAATAATTGTGAGTGACACTGTCTTTTATGATACTATACTTTTCAAGGAGCTGCAAATTGTAATTCATTGGAACATTAATACCTTGGAACTAACTGGACTTCCTACTTAGCAAAAGCCATAGGAATTCCCTGAATGTCTGAGTGTATGTTTCACTAAAAGGGCCAATCTAATGAACACTTTTCCAGGGATGTAGAATCCACTGCTACTTTGTGTTGTTCCTTTAGATAGTAATCCTCTCTGTAATTTTATGCCTGAGTTGTATTATTCCAGATTCCAGCTGTTGGAAGGTATTTTATCTGCTAAAATACTATTCCCTTGCCTGATGCTATCAACTTTCTTTTTTTATAGATGGCAAAAAAAAAAAAAAAGAAAATTCTTAGCTTTTGTCTCCTCATTATGCTCATCACAAATGATTTCTTGTGCCTTGAAAGAGACATGTTGTTCAGTTCTTTAACAGTTCTTGTGACAATGCTCTGAACCCTCATCAAATGTCTCCATCCATATATTTTTGAGCAAGCTTGGTTAATGACTAGCTGTGAGACTTTCTTGAGACATGTCATGGAACAGAGAGTCCTGATGAGAGGCAGAGTATGTTAACCCAGGCTCAATGCCACACTGATAGCTGTGTGCTTAGCTAACAGTGAGTTTGTTCCAATGGCTGTTGAAATCAGTGGCTGAGCTCCCATTGGTTTCTCTGTGTTCTGGAACAGGCCCATGTCTTTAAGACTTTACAGATTTTTTAATAACAAAATTAGTCTGTGATATTTATGTCTGATGTGAACCTCTATTTAGCCCCTAGTGTCTTTCTGTTATCATTTTGGATATCAATTCCAAATAATAAATAGATAAAAAGTTAAAAACTTAGTATTTCCAGAGTAACTCTGATTAACCTTTTCGTATCTCACCCTGATTTGCTAAAACTTGCCCCAAGCTCAGGGTCTGTGCTAATGTCAAGGCAGTGTCTGCTTGCTCTCAAGTAGCAGCTGGCAGTAGGAAACCACCCTCAAAAGATGCTGAAGTTAGTTCACAGTTTCCTACATCTGACTGAGCAGGTGAAATCTCCCTGCCTGCATGTGTATGCTCCAAAGACTGTTGAATTCAGTGGCCACACTCACTGGTTTCTCTCGGCTTTGGAATCAGTATTTAGGATTTTGTGCTTTGGAATAGTCTCATGCTTTCTCAGACTCCAGAGTTTCTGAATCGGTGTATTCAGTCTCTCTCTATTTCTGCATGTTTCCATTCTTCTGAAGGAAGCAGAAGATGGAATATGAGCTGGACTGTGTGCTTACTATGTGGCAGCTGATGCATGTGCCACAGATTGGACACTGCTGCTAGAATAAAAGAAAAATAGGTTTATGGGCAACTTTATGGCTGTAAGAATAATATAAGTCAAAAAAGTGTCAAGAAAATCCAAGAATAAAATTCCAACGACCTTTTTTAACAGAATATGAAATCTCAATTTGAAAACACTTTGTTACCTTCAACAAATAATTTTCCATTTTCCTTGTAATTGCTTGGAATAAAGAATCTATTTGGTCCTATTGCTCAGCCCTTTCACACCCAAAGTCAAAATCATGTAACTGCTGGTAAAACTCTTTTTTCTTAACTCTGATTTTTCTTAAGTAGGTTCTCTATTGAAATCTGCCTCAATGAAGGTGTAGTAAATTTGTTAGCTCAAAACCCAAACCAGCAAAGCAAAGAATGGGTGTGGAGGTATGTGCCCATCTATTATTCCGCAACCTGAAGTTAAGTCGGGCTAGCTACAATGACATTACTAACCTTATATTTCTTGTCTGAGAGTGTCCTCTGACTTTTTTTAATTCACTATAGATCACACAGTATGTTATTATTTGACATCAGATATCTATGATAACTCAAGGTTTCTGCTCTCCTCAGAGAATATTTTCTTAAGCATCCTTTGAAAAGCAGAAAATCTATTGGAAAATTCAGAAAAGGAGAAAAAGACTTGATAAATAGGAGTCTTAACTTGTTTCTGTGATGAATTGTCTCCAACAACCTGGTAAGTAGGGTCATTCAGTGCATATTTCCACGATTAACTCAACTTTCATTTTAGCTTTGCAGTTCACCTTTAAATATTTAGTTTGGTTCCTGTGGACAAATGTTGATGTTGGCTCTCTTGTCAGACTGATGAAAATGTTACACAGATGTCCTTTGGTGATCCAGTACCACTAAAAGGCCTGCAAATTGCTAAATGATGAACTCTCTTTCTCCATCATTCCTTTGATTGGTGGCTTTCACTTCAGATCCTTTGCTACTCATTCTGTGTCTAATGTTGTCCCTGCTCTTCCTTAATGCAGTAATGTCTGACTGAATATCCTGGTTGTAGACAAAACTGGCTGCATTACACTATTCTGAGAAGACTATTGAACAAGAATATTATTTCTCAGTCAGGTGTTGCACTTTTTCTACACACACACCAAAAATGTGAAATCTTCTTTCTTCTCACTGAGAAGAAAGCTGACTTGGTAACAAAGGCACTGTAATATCTGGCCCTTTTCCCTGACTGGTCCTTTGGGGAATGTTCTGCTGCACTCATTATTTGAACTAATCTGTCAGTGTTTTTGAGGATCCTCATACTGCAAGGCTGGGAACAAACAAGAGAAAGAACAGTATTCACACTAATTTAAATGTCTAGAGTTAGCAGACTGCTTTCCATCATATCCCTGCCATAACCCATCGTATCCCTGCCTTAACCCATCATATCCCTGCCTTATTTATAATGCAGATTGATGTCTTTAAAGGGGAGACTGGAATTTAGGTTATAATTGCATTCAAATACTTCACCCACAGCTACATATCTAGCTGCAGAACACTTGAAAGAAGAAAACTTGAATAACACTTAGTCTACAAGCAGTGAAGCTACATTATCAAAAGGGAATTGCTCACACAGAGATCATTTCTATGTAATGCTCTTTAAAATCTACTTGCTCCTCTGTTCTTTCTTAAGACCAGAGAAGGGGGAGTCATGATACCTGTCTGTTCAACACTGTCTCATTGCCTAAAGATCAACTTCGGTTTTGACTCTTCCTTCAAAATCCAGAACTCTCTTAGGCACTCTCTTGGCACTTTCTCACTGGCACATAAAAGATTAAATTCCCTTTATCCTCTAAATACTTTTTTCACCTTCCTTCAGGCACACATGTGTTTTATCTGTGCCCTACTGCACTGAGCTTGGCCTGTAGAAAGCTCAATGTTCAGATAAAATAAAACCCAGACATCCCAGCCATTTGGTATCAGTAAAGTTCTTATGGTAAAGTTCAGACACAGACAGAACCAATCATACCCTTTTATTTCTTTAATCAATTAGACCAATTCAATGTTTGATCTTGCCTATATGGGTGAGAAATAACTTTTTTCAGTGATGTGGATTCCGTACCCCATAAATTGTGCAATGCATGAGAACAGTTTTCATGGAATTTATTGATTTCACATTATCATCTATGAGCTATTTACTAAAATTCTTAGTAAAACAAAGTGTCCCATGTCTTAAACACTGCATCTAGCCAACGGTGCAATGATTTCACTTTACTTAGCAGCTAGCTAGGGTGAATGACATACACCGCAGTAAAAATTTTGATAAATGTGGTTTCTTTTCATTATCTATAGTTTCTTCAGTATCTCTGTTAGTTTTTTGAATGCCATTTTCTAATGTCTTAAGGACAGCTTCTGAAACCTAGAGTATTATTTCCATTCTTTAGGAAAGCTGTCTTAATTTTAGCAGGTGCAGTTTCATTCCTTTAGCACACCTAACATTTTAGCCATATCTACACTACAACACAAAGAACTGTGCTTGTGACATGTCAGCTTGCACCACAAAAAGCTAGCATGTCCACAGGGAACAGCGTGGTGCTGTATAAGATACCAGACCAGCTTGAAGAAGCACAGCAGCCCGGAGGTATGGCTACACAATCTCTGAGCTGAGCCCTGACAATGCAGGTGTAGTTCAGGGGACTGCTTGTTACAGAGCTGCTTTGGTAAATTATTCCTACACTTGTACTGTGTGGTTATAGAAATACCCCACTTCATGGTAAATCAAGGGGGTTTGTACTGGTTTTTAGATAATTGTGTTGTGTTTTTTCCACGTGCTGATTGAAAGTTAACCTTGTGTTAATTATTTGATACAAACAAATTATAATTATTATTGCTCCAGAGGCTAACTTTCATTTCTGGCAAAATGAGGTTTAACTTCATTCACTTTCGTGGACTAGAGCCTGCTAATGTCAACACTGACTTTCGCCTCAGAGAATGAAAACAATGGAGTCATACAAAGGAGAGTGCTCTTTTTCTATCAGTGTATTAAACAAAGGATAATATTAAGTTTGGATAGTGGATAAAGTTAAGCTATGCTAATACTTATAATCAACTACCACTCTGTTGAAATTAGAAATCATGCATTCCTGAGGTTTCTAGCTATTTTTCCTGCCAAGAACATGTAGTGCTTCTACCAATTGCATAGTAAAAACAAGGGACAGGTTTTCTTTAACTAAAGCAGTCAGCAGTTACTATGAGTTCATCTTTAAATCATGCACACCTTGGTTATTGATCCTTTAAAAATAATATACAAAGGGTGGAAAGATACTGCTTGATAAAAAGCAGTGAAAGCATTATGTAGTTTGAAAAATGGCAACAGAGCAGTGTTTCTCTGTGTCAAAAATATCATAGCAGAAAGTAATAGAGGAGTGTGTAAGCCTCTTTCTCTTCCTCTTTTTTTCTCCCTGTTTCTCATTACTAGAAGGAAATTTGCCTGCTTCCTCTGAAACTGTCACCCTGTCAAAGTGAACATTTTCCATAGGTGCTGGTCTGTGGATGCTGCGAGTGCACCCTGCAGCTCTGTGTGCTGGGTTTGGTGAAAGGATGGCCTCTTGGGCCTCATCTAGACTAGAAAAATAGAGGTTCAGATTAGACAGTCAGAAACATCGAGGGGTTTTCCATCCTTAAGCAAATTTCAACTCAGCTAGACAAAGCCACAACTGATCCAGTCTAGTGATGTGAAATGTCCTGCAGGAGGCTGGACAGGATGAACCAGCTAGAGGTCCCTTCCAACCAAGATTTCTATGAGTCTGTTAACTCATACTAGTGCAGGCCTCAGTACTGACCCATTAGGTTCATGCACTTTAGACTGGATATTCTCTAAAATAAAGTTCACAATGGAAAATACTTTCACATGTAGTGCAGCACATCTAATGGAAGATGGTACAAAAGTAGCTACTTTCCTCTCGTTATGACTTTGCAAAGGCATTACAGTGATGAACAAGCTTGAAGAATAAAACTTGTGTTCAAGCTCTAGACTTTTCCATAATCATATCACAAAATCACATAATCACAGAATCACAGAATGTTAGGAGTTGGAAGGGACCTCCAAAGATCATCAAGTCTGACCCCCCTGCCAGAGCAGGACAGAACTAGAGCAGATCACGCAGAAATACATCCAGACAGGTCTTGAAAGTCTCCAGAGATGGAGACTCCACAACCTCTCTGGGGAGTCTGTTCCAGTGCTCTATAATACTTACAATAAAGAAATTCTTCCTCATTCTGAGGTGGAACTTCCTGTACTCAGACTTGAATCCATTGCCCCTCATCCTATCACAAGGCACGAGTGAAAAGAGGTTGTCCCTGCCTTCCTGATGCCCAGCTCTTATGTATGTGTAGATGTTAATTAGATCCCCTCTCAGTTTTCTCCTCTTCAGACTGAAAATCCCTAGGTCTCTCAGCCTTTCCTCATAAGACAGGTGTTCCAGCCCCTTAATCATCCTTGTAGCCCTCCATTGGACTCTCTCAAGTAGATCTCTGTCTCTCTTGAACTAGGGAGCCCAGATCTGGATGCAATACTCCAGGTGAAGTCTCACTAGGGCAGAGTAGAGGGGGAGGAGAAACTCCCTTGATCTTCTGCACACACTCTTCTTAATGCACCCCAGGATACAATTGGCCTTCTTGGCCACAAGGGCACGTTGTTGCCCTATGGATAACTTCTTGTCTATCAGGACTACAAGGTCCTTTTCCATGGAACTACTCTCTAGCAGATCACCTCTTAACCTGTACTGGTGCATTTTATTGTTCCTTCCCAGGTGCAGGACTCTTGTTCTTGTTAAACCTCATTTGGTTCCTCTTTGCCCAGCTCTCCAGTCTGTCCAAATCTTGCTGAATGGCCAAACAGCCTTCAGGTGAATCAGCCAATCCTCTCAGTTTCGTGTCATCAGCAACCTTCCTGAGAAGGGACTCTGTCCCATCATCAAAGTCATTGATAAAGATGTTGAACAGGACTGGACCCAGCTTTGATCCCTGGGGGACTGCACTAGTTATAGGTCTCCAGCTGGACTCTGCACCATTGATCACTACTCTTTGGGCTCTGTTGTGTAGCCAGTTCTTAATCCATTCCACTATCCATTCTTCTATCCCACAATTCCTGAGCTTGCTCATGAGGGTGTTATGGGAGACTGTGTCAAAAGCCTTGCTAAGGCCAATGTAGACAACATCAGCTGGTCTCCCTGCATCTATCCATTTAGTCACATCACAGAAGGCTATCAGATTAGCCAAGCATAATTTCCCCTGGTAAATCCATACTGACTACTCTGTATAACCCTCTTCTCCTCCATGTGCTTAGACATGGCCTCCGAAATGAGCCACTCCATCATTTTTCTAGGGATGGAGGTGAGGCTGACTGGTCTGTAATTTCCTGGATCTTTCCTCTTGCCCTTTTTGAAGACTGGAGTGACACTGGCTTTCCTCTAGTCCTCAGGTACCGTTCCTGTTTGCCATGATCTGATGATCCATATACCTACTCTTCCTCTGTTTCCTCTCCCTGCATTGTACTGGGAAAGGGTCACATTTTATATCTGGACATTGTATTTTTGTTGACTGTTCATGGGAGAAAAGATACTGCACAGTTGCTGTTCTACTTTTAGATATACTACGGCAATGCCTATATCTCATATGGGATTTAAACACGTCTTGTGAATAAACGACCAGTTTTAAGGGATTTGTACATTTATTTGACCTTTGTAGGCAACGTGGAGCAAAACACCATTCTTGTTTGCACTGAGAATGGACTTCAGACTCAGCCCTGAAGTTCAAAATTTTCTGAGAGGCAGAGTGCCCTCCCTCTGTTATAATAAATAATACAGAAGGAAACATTTGTTCAATTCTAATCAAAAAAGACTGTCAGCTTTCAGAGCTAAAGCACACATCTGACCTTCTAGCTGGGAAGTGCTAGCTTATATGTTGTGCCAAACAGTGTTATTTTTTAGTGCTCCACCCAGGGTTACAAGAACTTCATATTGTGTATATTTTTTCCACTTAGTGTAATTAATAACAACTTCCTTTTAGTCAGTTTCTTTAGCCCTAGAGATGTAAAGAGCTCTATGAACTTATTATTAAGAAATAATAGGCTTTCCATCATTACAGTGGTCATCAGCCTCCATTACAAGGCTTTATTTTTGCCACCTTATAACTTTCACTTGGGGAGAAGAAAAAAAAGGAAGTTTGGCCTCATAATTGCCAATTTTACTCTGAGGGCAAAGGAGAATTCTTCTGTGCTGATTGATGAAAAGCCACCAAACCATACCTGAGTTACAGGCCATTAAAAATCACCCATATTTCAAATTTTGGAATTTGGCTTGAACTTTACATTTGACACCTTTCTTCTTATGAAAAGTGTCATGTAGTCTTTAATGATGAACAGTCAAGCTCTGGACCTTGCACTTTATGTCCCATGTGAAAAGTGGTGCCTCTTGTAACTTATTGAACCTTGATTTAGCAGTAACATAGTGCCTTAGAGTCATGGTTGCAGCTCCCATCCACACCACTGTAAATCCTGAATGGCAATATTTTTGATCGTGGATGTATATGTCAGTGCAAAATTATTTAACTACAGTACTAGCACTCCTTGTAACATTTATCTAATGCATATCAAGCCTTTTTTTTTCCTTATTGATATCTTGTCTCATTTTTTTGACTTGTTAGAAGTTGATTTACTGATCAGTATTCCCCAAATGAATTTGCTTTGTTTGTTTATTTGTTTTAAGGTTTTTAAGGTTTCCATGTGCTCCCAGAACCCAGTAGGGATTTCCACTTCCTCCATCATAATAAGGTAAAATGTAGAATTGATCTAGACTTGGCATGATCCATAGATCAGAGACCTCCATGTCTCTCTGGGGAGAATAAAAACAGCTGGTGAAACAACAACCATCAGGGAATAGGAACCTTTTTCAATAACATATTTGTTCTAAGAAGTTTCTCCGCTCTTTAGTCCCTTTTGTCCTAGCATTTCTTCAACAGACACTATCTCCATACCAGTGTCTGTATGTGCGCTAGAAATTTGCACTCCCACTGTAGTTGCTGGAGACTGCAGCCACAAGAGTCCCAGCCATGTATCCATGCTAAAAGAAAGAAACAAATTGAAGAGTAATTTTATAGGCTCAGTTATTTGGGGCAAGGAAGGTAGCTTTGCTGTAGTGTTGTAAAACCATAGAAAAATCCAGGTTGGAGGGGACCTTTGGAGACCATCTTGTCCAAACTTCTGTCGAAAGCAGGACCTTATGTTAGGTTATCCAGAGCAATAAAAAGCCAAGTCTTGAACGCTTTTAGAGAAGGAGACTCCAACATTTCTTTGAGCAATTTAACTCTAAGTTTTATTATTGTCATGATGATTTTTTTTCCTATATCAAGACAGAATTTCCCTTAAAGCTGCTTTCTTGCATTTCTTAAGTCCTGTCACTGTGCATCCTTTGGATGCACATTCATCCCTACAACTGGCTTTTATGTATTAAAAAGATGTAATTAGATCCCCCTTAAATTTCCTCTTCTCCAGGCTGAACAAACACAATTCCTTCACTCTATTGTCATATGTCAAATTATCTTGGTAACCCTCCCCTGGCTCCTTTCCAATATTCCCATGTCTCTTCCACTACAGGGGCCAAAATGTATATAGTATTTGAAATGTGGCCTAACAAGGGTTGAATAAAGTTCAGAATCACACTCCTTGATCTGTAGATTGATCCCTTGCCTAGTGCAGGCCATGATGCTGTTAACTTCACTGCTGCCAGGTCCATTGCTGACTCAGGTGTAGCTTACTACCCACCAGGAGGTCTTCTCAGGAAAGCTGCTTCCCAGAAGTCAGCCCCCTGTTTCTACGGCTAATTGGGGCTATTCCACTCCAGGTGTAGGACTTTACTTTTATCTTTTTTAAACCGCAAGCAGGTCTTGTTATCACAATTGTTTAGCCAGCTAAGCTATCTTTGTGTGGTGGGTTTTCCTTCTGGTACTTATATCTCTCTTCCCCCATTATCTGCAAACACGGTAAGGGAGTTTTCAGCTCTATGATCCACCCTGTCAGTATAGATACTGAACAAGATTGAACCTACCATTGACTTCTGAGGAACTCAGCTTTTAAATGGCTGATAGTTCAACTCTGAGGCACTACCTACCACACATTAAGATCAGCACTTCAGTCAGTTTTCCACCTGTCTTATGGGTCATCTGTCCAGTCCATATCTCACTGTTTGTCAACAAAGATGATGTAGGAGAATGCATCATACATCTTGCTAAAATCAAGGTAGATGATATCTACAGCTCTCCTCTTACTCACTGAACAAATTTTTTTTGTTGTTGTTGTATAAGGAATAAGAATGGTCAAGTATGAATTATTTTTGGTAAATTTGTGCTAGTTTTTTCCCAGTCTTGTCATTTGCATCATTCATGTGTCTAGAAATACCTATCATGAGGACCTGTTCCATAATTTTCTCAGGGATTGAAGTGAGGCTGGCTGCTCTGTAGATTCTCAGATCTTAATTTTTGACATTCTTGTAGATGAGCCTAATATTTGTCCTTTTCTAGGCATCTCCATGATCCTTAAAAAATAATAGACAGTGGCTTTGCAGAAAAAAACTTTTTTAACACCACTGGATGCATCCCATCCAGTTCCATACACTTGTATATGTTGTACTGATGGTCACTATCTCAACCCTCCTCTAGTATTCATGGTTCACCCTTGCTTTGTTTTACTTCTTGAAACATAGACTTAGGGGATGACTTTATCAGTGAAGACTAAAACAAAGGAATTTTATATATACAGAGTTTGTCACAAAGATATCCTAGTCTCTAGAGGTTTTTGCAATGCAAATAATAGCAATAGCAGTGATTGCATTGAACTTTCAAAAGTGTTATGCCTTAGTAAGATGCTAAAGGAAACAGTAATTTTACTTAACTTTTGATGTCTGCATATACATGCCTACATTCGAGCCAGTCATTCCAGGCTCCTTTTGTTGTACTGGAGAGAAATAGGTAGTTTTAGAAATAGGTAGTTTTAGAGTGATTCACCTGACTTACTTTAGACATCTATTACAGGATGAGATGAAATGTGCCTTGCACTGACTTTATTTGCTAGACTGGTCAATGACTAGCTCAGACACAGATGTCTACAGTTTTGAGATAAAATCCCACATCTACACACTTTTGCTCTGTGCCAAGTGTGAGGTAAAATTCTTATTCCAGCAGCAGAGGAAAAGAGTAAAAATCTGACTATGATCATGTGATGCAGCTCAGTTTATGCCCTGAAACCTGGTAGGTCACATTAACCCTGTCACTCACCTGAGCTTTCAGTGGCTTCAGTTCTAATTTCCTAACAAAGCCAGGCTGAAATCAGCTGCACAATGGTAAAACTATTAAATAAAGCAATAGACTAATGGTTAAAGTGAACAAATTTAAAATGCAGAAAAGAATAAATAGAATGTTATTTAGCTTCTAGAGCCAAATAAACCTCTTAGGCTTCTAAAAACTTTTTAATATTTTAAAATTACAGTGGGTCTCATACTAGTAGCAATATAGTGCTTCTTAACCAGCACACCTACTGTTGAGCATGACACTGGAAAAAAATCAACACCTTTAGCCTCAGCTGTGGCAGCTGCAGAACAGATGGAGACTAGTGTTGCTTGACTCCTCCTCCACTTCTAATTAACCTGTACAAAGGGGAAAGCAATCATAAGTTCCTAAGTGAAAAACCCTGTGTCTCTGTTAGGGCTTTTTCTCTGTAAGAGTGATGAAAGGCAGGGAGAGCTTTATATCTTAGCAGGTACTATGCCTGCCTTTCAACAGGGGGACCACACTTTGTGTTTGAAGTTGTTGCTTGCATTAATTCAATGCATCTCACCTCAAAACCTAGTGCTGTGGCCTAAATTAAAGAATATCTTAATTCTCTTGTCAGCTGAGTGTCCCATATTCAGAAGAAATTCCAGGTGACATAATGAAGTCTAAACTCATCTATAGATGGACAGGAGAGGAAGAGGCCACAAAATCTGTGCTAGTGCTGTAAGTACTGAACTATAGAAGCTGTCAATTTGCACATTATCTGGCCTGAGACCTGCCATTGTGGTGTTTTATACAAATAAATTTGTGCATATATACATGCATATATGTGTGTTCTAAATGCTTGCAGTATAATATAGCAATTTTACAGCAGAAATACACTGTAAGAATTCCTGTGTAACAGAGGCAGAGCTGACTAAATATTTAACTTGCGTATGTGATGAATGATAGACATTTGCACAGCCATAAATTTTAATCTCCACAAATGGAGGTGGATTCTCATCACATTTCTCATTTGCTCTTTATAGGTTGGTTTATTATTTATTCCAAGACGAAGCTATTTGAGAGCAGGAATCACATGATAAGACACACTTGGTGATCCAAAACTACAAATTCTCAGATCTGAAGATCTTATAATCTATTAAAACAAAAGAGAAGTAGAGTTTTGGGAATGGGGTTGTAGGAAGTGAGCAAGAAGAATTGCTTGCAAATGTCATGCTATTGCCATAGTTTTAAAAAAACCCAACACATAAATCACGTGATTTAACCTTGTGTCATGTTGCTGTTTTGGCAGTTGACTTGGTCAGATGCTTATTTAAAATCAAATTTTAAAATCGTATTTCTAAAATAAATATAAAAGTTAACAAAACACATCCGGATTAATAATTACAGATGGTGTCAGAAGGAAAAAAATGCTTAACAGGTGTTCACCCAGCCAATGTTCCAGCATATTTTATGTTATTGCCCGATATAATAACATTAGACAACGACATCACCATACCACTTCAGAGGTGTAGTTAGCCGTCAGAGAGTCATTAAATACTGGATTTTCTCAGTGTTGCACAATTGCAGAAACAGTTGTGCTGGATATTTGTACTGATCCACTGAGAAAAGTGTCAGTGTTGAATGGCCCCAAAATGTCCTGTTCTTTAGCTATATGAAGCATGCAGAGGGTTGAAATTTAAGCCTATGTCAGCTGGTGAAGAATCTGCAACAACTATTTTTTTTCTTCTTTAAAGAAATACTGTCCAGGTTACTTTTGAGATTCTTAACAATGCTCATTTTTTGCACATTTTGTGTTTTGAAGTTGCGGTTATCTTTAAGGATTCCTTTTTCCCCAGTGCAAGCATGCTACTGCTGCCTTCAGCTTCACTCTAATTCTTCTGGATCATTTTAACCTGTACTTGAATCTCCTAACAACTTAGTTTCTCCTGTGGCATTCAGTTCATTTTCTTACTTCCTTCACTTGGAAGTGGACTCAGATCATTGTCAGAGCCTGGATGATGCATTCTCTCACCTCCTAGATTCAGAATAACACCTTTCTCTTTTTCACATCTCTTTTTGGACTCAATTTGTAAAGCAGTCTAAAAGTGATAAATTTTAATTACATGAATTTGCCTACCCATATGCTTAAAGCAAATATATCTTAAATACTTTAATAGATCAGAGCCCTACTGGTTTAGTTCAAGCTCAGAACAGCCTCTTGATTTAACTACAACTGATACTTAGTGCTGTTGTCATTATTAATAGTATTCTGGAAAATTTATGAACACTGGCCAAGAGTCTTCAGCCATAGACTATCATCCTGTTATGTCAAATATGATGCAGACACAGAATAGAAAGACTCGGTGTTTTTTCCTCCCATGCAGAGAACTGGACTGAAGATCACACAGCATCTTCTAGGATCGTCTCAGCAGGAATGGACAATAGGGACAGAAATGAAAGGAATTCAGTTAGCTTGTAGAGGGTAGAAACTATTTCCTACCTAATTTAGGTAATTTGATTACATCTGGATTTTTTTTTTTTTTTGCGAGAAACTACCCTTTGTAGCCAAGTGGCCGTACAGTTCAAAAGAATGTTATTTTGGCCCAGAAAAAAGCTGTGAGATTGTCTCCTCCATGGAAGTGTTGCGACTGATTGTGACAATAGAAGCAGTTCAGGCATCGTAGTTGCTCAAAGATGGCCTTTCTTCCTTTTGTGAGAGTTGAGAATTGCAGAATAATAACATGTTCAAGTGCTGAATGTTGTAGGGTCTGCAGTCCTTCGTCTCAGAAGTGGCACTGTAGTGGGTCTAGTAATGTGCTGAGTTTAGAGAGACAGCAGTCCTGGATCACATATTCCACTGCTTTTAAAGGGAGTTTCCATGTCAAATCTCCTGTATTTTAAAACCATTTTTACACAGTTACATCAGCACTCCTACAACTTTTTACTTATTAAATATAGTTCCCAGTGTGACTCCCTGGCTTAAATACAACAGGTACTTTTATGAAACCTGGTTTGAGTTTTTAGTGCAGCTGTGCAGAACTTTTGTAATGAAACCCAAAACCCGCCCAGGCTTGAGTTTCATTACAAATCTGAAACTCACATCAGGTTCTCTAAAGGGTTTGTCAGAGTTCACAACTCTAAAGATTTGAGGTTGGATGAAGCAAGTCTATGCTGAGTTATGATTTCAGGTGCAAGCCAGGGAAAATGTGGTGGTTTGACCCCCAACCAGATAAAACCTGGTGGTTTAGGTTAAAAATGAGTTCTTGCAAAGGGAAAATAGGGGATGAGTTTCATAAGCTCTTGTGAACCAAGGTGATCAGGTTTTAAGCTGCAAACCTGAATAGGTGGAAGTTTCTCCAATAGTTATGATTGCTTATTTTTACTTTCACTTGTATCTGTTTTGCATTTGTTGTACTGATATTAAACCTGTTTATACAGCTCCTAATCAGTCAAATAAAGGGGTAGTATAGATATATAACAACTTCTCTGATGTGACAGAGAACAGAAGATGAATTCTGCATGTGCTTTGACAACTGACATTCTCTCATCTTAAACAACAGTGTGAATAATTCTGTCTGTATATTTCCATATCTGATAAATTCTTTTACCATCTAAATTAAAGTAAATTGAGTATTTTCATTCTGTGTGATGGAGCAATATATTGGGGTTCCTGCAGTAACACAGAAAGAGCCAGAACATCTGCAGGGCATGAGGTATTGGTGCTCCCAAACATTATCCCACTTCCACAGAGCCACACAAGAGAATCAGTGCAGCTCTCTGAGAGGACTAGTAACAAGGGTGCACTGTGCCCCCTTTGCAGATATGTTTGCATTGTATGCAAGTTTGTAATAGTACAACCACACTGTTTCTCATTCCAGTGTTGCTTGCTTGGAACTAGCCTCTGTGTGCTTCCACATTGGCCTCCACTGGTGGTATGAGAAAAGCAGGTCTTTGTGCAATGAGACACTACCATTGTACATATAAAAATATGAGAACTGTTATTTCAGAATAATTAGTGATTGTTCCTGTTCCTGCTTCAGACATTTTCCCCTTTTTACTTTCTTTTGCTTCATCCATTAAGTGTCCAGTGAGGGTATTTATTAGAAATCTCTTTCCATACTTTGCTCCCACAGTTCCTAGGAGGAAACTTGCACATTTTTGTGGAATTTTACAGTTTCTGATTTTTGCCAAGACACAACTAAAAGGTCTAATTGACAGTAGGCCCAAAGGTATGTTTCAAAACCACCCCAATAAATTATGAGCCTAAGTTCCACTTTAAAAAGTGGTTTAGGTACTGTGAAGACTGATTCTCATTGAAAGCTTATGGTGTATCAATCATTTGCAAATCAGTAAAATGAGAAACTTTTCCCCAAAATATGAATGTTTGAAGTGTTTGTGGGTGGAATCATGGCTTTAGAAATTGAGTGTATTGATATAATGGTTTTTGGTTCAGGTCCATCACTAATTTTAGTTAACTGTGAAGAGGTTGATGCCAATTCTCATGTCTGCAGAGCTAGAGTATCAGTAAAGACTCAGATTCGTGTCTCCCTACTAATTAGTGCATTTAACAAAAGAGACTTTATCTCTTCTCCAAGAATTATTGAAGAGATGGAGAAAGACAGTGCTAAAAAAACCCTAAATCTGCCAAAATTCACAGAATTTACAAGCTCATCTTTGTACCCTGAAAACTGAGTAATATTAATTGTCACAGCTTTAATCAATGTAAGTGACATTAATTTTGTGGGCAAGGGTTACCCTGCATATACTGTCAAGTCTTAAGCTTGACTTTGTAAATGTCACCAGTCTACTAACTTGGGCAGAGACTGAAGGTAAAAGGATGTTGTCCAGTTTTCTGACTACCTGGTTCAATGTGTGTCATAAAGACTAGGCTCCAGGGTTCTCCAAGGCTCTAGAAGATCTGTCAGTTCAAATCATCCCTCTACCACTCCCTTTCTTAGCATTCAGACTGTTTCTACCTAAATTAATGATGAAAAGGTCAACTTAGGTTAGGATAAGTGGAAAGGGAAATCCTTAAAATATTTGTGATTTTATTCAACCTCCTTTTTATTTTTAAGACCTGGGGACTGTTGTGACCCAGACGATGGTGTTTTGACTGGTGACTGGAACTGGTCCTGAGGAACATCTACAACAGCCTTTTAATTTGCAGATGGTAAATCAGCATATATTGGATTACCTCTAGTATGTAGAGCAACTTAGTTGTTAAATAAAACTGGCCACTCCAAACTCCATTTCAGAAGTGGATTTTGGGAGCACACTGCATTGCATAAATCAAAAATCTTGTTCTTATTCTTACAGCCAACAATGAGAAAGACAGAAGATTGCTTGTCCTGCTAAGAAGAATCCTGAAATCTACATGATGACTCATAGCATTAAATGTTGCTTTTGACTTTCTGCATTTTCTGAGAGGTGAAAAAAATTAGCTTGTTGTCAGACCACTCCCAATTAGTCATCCATCTGAGGACAGTCTGTGATTGGTCTACAATCAAGAAACGTACTCTGGGAATGGCTGCTTGACATGATAGAATATGAAAAATTAGACCCAAGTCTCAATTCTCTGGTTTGTATCTGGACTATTTATCCTTAAGGGGATTATCAGGTATACGAAGTATATATTTTGTAGATTTTAAGGCATGTTTTGGGAATGATTTTGAAGAGCTGTGGTTGTCATCTAGTCAGCTGTTAGTCCCTTGGACACACAGGTCTTTCCACTCCTTGAAAGTAAATGGTTGTCCCTGTGGTCAGATCAGAAATGTATTCAACTTTTACAAAGGCTTAGCAACAGTAACAGAATTTGTGTGAAAAATAGTGGAGAGAAAGAATCTTCATGACGTTGATTAAATTAAAAAAAAAAACCAACAAAACAAAACCAAAACCATTTCAGCACTGCCTTTTTAAACAGGAAAGAAACAAGCTTCTGCTCATGGTGCTCACCGGAAACATAATGGGAAAGAATTGTAAATATTCTGATTCATTTTGAGTAGATTTTCAAATAATCTAAATAAACTACTGAAGGAGTGGGCGTATTAGAGAGGAAGAAACAGAATTTTATTCCTGAAGTGTATACTTTGCTCCTTACTGTGAAACAATGTCATTTATGTGAAAATTCTGAAGCATAATGCAGTTTGGTGCTCATCTCTTTCTTTATGTTACAGGGACACTTACGGATGGTATTCACTGTTGTATGATCACTTTGAATTGATATTGAGCATGATTCTATCCAGGAGCTGGTAAAAGTCTTTCATCCATTTCCTCCCTTCTCTTGTTAAAAAGGAAAAGAGAATTTTTAATCTATTTCACTCTCACTTGGTCCCTTAATGCCTTGCACAGGCTTGCTCTGCTCAAAGGAGATGAGAATTCAGAGAGGGCTGAAAGAAAATCAGAGGTATGTGGATATATGCAGAGAAACCACAACCATTTCTTTTAGCCCCAACCCAAAATGACCCTTTGCAATTCTGGCATCAACAGAGTGATGAATCAGCATCTTCCTATGACAGCCGTAGCCCTGAAGGAGTAGTTCCTTCTCAAGTTTCCCTCTGAGCAGTATAGCTGAGGGTATGCAGAGGTCAGGCTGGAGCTTTGGCCTATAGTTTTACTGTGTGAATCATAAGAGTATGTTCCAATCAGAAATAACTCGGTGAAAGACATAATTTAACTTGTTTAATTATATTGACTTTTACATAGACCATAAGCAAATAAATAACCTGCATACAAGGAAACTTGTTTATGGAACAAAGCTTAGCTCAACTACAATTTGCTTTTAATACGTTTAGAGTACTTTTTTAATACTTTCATATGGACAAATAATACTTTCACATTGATTTTTCCCCTTATTATTTAATCTACTGTGCAGTGAACATAAGACAATGGCTCACTGATTTATTGTGAGTGTAGCAGTAGGTTTATAACTGCATGAATCATGCAGATTGTTCAATTCACCACATGCCTTAATAAAAGTTTCACTTTAATAAAACAGAGCTAAAGCAATATGTCCAGAGCCTGTTCTGACATTCCTTATACATTACCATGCCTCAGGAAATTATTACTATATATTTTACAGCAGCTACAGTAGGTTGGGGATCAGGATTAGAGCATAGTAACTACTGTGACATTTAGCAGAACTCCTATGTATGCCATTAACCCTCCTGGGGTGGACTGGCATAGAAATATTTTGAGACAGTGGTCTTCATCCCTTTTAATTGGTGGGCTCAGAAAATTTCCTGTAAAAGTATGATTCCTTGCTTACTGAATTCAAGCGCCTAGTATTTTGTTTGTACCTTTCATGGGTGCTTTTGTAGTAGTTTGTGGACCTCAGAGGGTCTATAGGTCATAAACTGAAAATTATTCTTACAGGACAGCTTCTGTCATTTGGTTACATGGAGATGAATGTGACCAATCTTTACTTAAGTGTAATAGCCATATTTTAAAGACACAAAATTATTTCAGCAGATATTTCTACTTCTACTTGGTCGCTCAAACTAGTTAAGACAATTACATCTCAGTAAAATCTACTGAAATGTTTTTCCAGATGAGGTTGTAGAAAATATGATGGGTATGACATATCCAAACCTGCTTTTTCATTGTGGAAAGAGATTAGTTTTTAGGCTGTTACAGAAAAGCCAGACCATAGATGTTCTGATCTCCTGACATATTCTTCATTTTGGTTAGAATTGTTCTACAATTTCAGACAGAAATAGTCAAACTGTTTTGATAGTAGAAGATTCAGAATGTGTAATCTAATTTGACTCTGCACTGAACTCAAACCGTGGATGGAGATGAAGTAGATACTTTTGTCTTTATATTAATGAAGAAACACATATTCATTTCCTCTGCTCAGCTTTTACCAGTAATGTCTTTTTACTATTTCTTAATCAGTAGAGCTCAGAATATTGAGTACAAAGTGATTCATAACATAATTTTTTTTAACATAAGTAGTTGAGGTAGTATTTCAGAAGTGTTCATTGTTGGTCTCACTAGTGAAGTCAGTAAAGAGAGACTTCATTGATGTTAAATGGTAATGAAGTCTTTAATGTCTCTGGGCACAATATACTGGTCTCTGTTTGTATTAGATACATTGTACATTATTGCCCTTTAATACTGTCAAAATTTTGATGTGAAGGGTCATAGTCTGGCAATTTATTTTATTTTTATTTGGTTGTTTTGCATGTGGGGTTTTTTTAAGAAACACAAGTGCTGTGTCTGCAGCAGTAAAATTTTCTTCACTTTTTTTTTTTCACAATAAGAGATTTTACCTGTGTTTCTTCATTGTCTTTGGGAGGCACATCTCCTAAAAAAGAGAACATGCCATGACGGGGAGGAGGGGTTAAAACCGTAAACATAAAAAAGTCGGGCCCAACACTA
>JAAGNO010029297.1:139475-165197 GCA_033439905.1 Ceryle rudis
TATGATGTGTTTACAAAAAAAAAAAAAAAAAGAAATACACAGATTATACTATTCCTAGTGAAATCTGCCATAAAATTAATTAATTAATTAATTTAAAAAAAATTTGGAACAATCAGTGAATTTAATAAAAACCAGCTCTGTCTTCCAGTATAATAAAAAACTTCTCCTATTGCTAAATTGTCAGTACTGCAAAGTGGTTTTTAATGCATAAACCTCAGGCATGCAGATAAACCCAAGTAAACTGGAGCCAAGGTTTGAAATTGGTGCTTGAAACATGTCCTGAAAACTGTGTAAGGGGAACTCTGTGTCATCTGGGATTCTGGAATTTAAGATACCTCCTGGCTATAAAAAGAGCAAGTGTGAGCATTTCACCATTATTCCTTTGTAGCTCAGCATCTGAATTACTCCTGCCATGATAAATCCAGTTCATATCACAATGATCATAATTTTAGACACACTGCTTCAGGTACTAAATGCAAAATGGCTGAAGGTCAACATGGTTTCTGGTCATTGCAACCTGTTTTCCTTATTAATTCCCATTACCCTTCTCTTTCTGCCTTTCTTCCCTTGGCTATTGACTGAATTCCTCTTAAGTGCTCAGGAATTAATTCTTCACAGAATCACAAAATTTAACTATCCCGAATACTCACCACAAAGAGTGTACACGTATGAACCTAAATGAAAAAATAAACGTACTTGTTGACAGAGAAACATTTTATATCATAAATTAATAAAATTGATACCCTTTTGTAAAGCTGTGTGTAATCTGGGAATTATATTAATGAGAAAACAGGAAAATTGTGTACCAAGATAGGATTTATGAAACAGAATGGGTGTGTACTATGTAATTCCATTTGGAGAATCCTGTTTGGAGCCCATTAGCTTTGGTTTTCATTAATACTAGAGATGGGCCATAGCAGGGGCATTTAACCTGTTTGTTTTTCATGGTTGTGTGGACGCATCCCCTATAGTCTCATGTTAGTGCCAGATTCGTGAAGCCAGGCAGTGTTGTCATTATTACATCATTCTTGGAAGTTGCACAAAGATGGTTTTCCTTCAACAGACACGATGAAAAAAGACAAATCCTTACCCTTTCCAACATTTTCTAAAATATGAAGGAATTAATTTTTGTCTATATGTGTTGCTGGAAAAATTCTCTGGATGTAAATGGCATACTGTCTTTTTATTTGAAACAATTTTTCTACATTAATATACAATAATATATATCATTTTAAAACATTGCAACATCACCTGTTAATTACACCTCATGAGTAAGAATCTAATGAGCAAAAGGAATAATTTCTACAATCCAAGAAAGGATACATTGGTGTTTTCTTGAGTACAGCACATCAAATACTTTGTCAATGATCTGCAATCCATAAAAATAAAGGCAACAGACCTTCAAAGATCAGTTTTAACCAGCAGATCACTAGTAACCTTCATCTGCATCTTACAAAGCATTTTAAAATGCATGCGTGAAAAATGATAGTATATCTGGGAGATGATTATGCAATTCTTTCATTTGACAGCTCAGTAGACATGGTTGTGCTGACTGCAGTTATAATTACTTTTCAGATGTGCTCCTACTGAAGGGAAGTTTCCCAGCCTGACCAAAGTGTGCAGCAGTCATTGTAGGCTCCGTTAGATACCTAGCAAGGGGTCTGTGAAGCTCTGTGCAGAGTATCCGTGTGTGTGCAAATGTCACATTTCTCAACATGAAATGCTGAAGAGAGTATTTTAAAATCCTACTTCTTTTTTTTTTGAGGCAGGTAGCTAAATGTTCTGCCAGGGAGGCAAGTGAGCTCACATGATGCTTTTAAGGAACTGCCATCAGCCAAGGTCACAGATAAACCTGCTGCATATTTGATGTGATATAGAGGTTGCCAACAATGTGGAAAATGTGACAGTCAAAGGTGATTTAAGCCCATGTACTATACTGTTAAGAAGACTCATTTACCCTATCAAGTTATAGGGAAAGTTGGAGGAGGCAGCTTCCATTCCTCCTGTGAGAGCTATGGCACTATGAAGAAGGGATAATGAGAACCATAGCGAGAGACATAAAAAGTATGTACTTCACTGAGAACACCAGGTGGAATTTACCTTCCAGCCCCTATTTCAAATGAAAATTATGTATAATTATGTGTAATTACACACACTGTTCAATCTCTCATTATAAAAATATCTAGGAATAAGGAGCACAGCCACAGTCACTCAGCTACACAAGTACCTTGGCCCCTAAACCTTTGATTGTGCTCTTTTTTGTCTTGTCTCTTATTAAGGAGTCATAGATATAGTGTTTGTTTCTGCCCAGTGATTTCATTTGAGCAGGTGAAATGGTGCTTACCATCACTGAGCTTAGCCAGGACCTCATGGGGACCTGGTGCTTCCTGCAGCTTGAGCTGCAGCTCGAGCTGCAGCTCTAGCTAGTTGGATGTTGCATCTCAAAGGTGGAGGAACAAGCTCTGATTGCAGTTGCTTTTAGAAAAATGTGGCCATATTGTGTTTTTTGTGGTGTTCAAGCCAATTGATACACAGATGATACATGCTCTGGGCACAGGTTTTAAATTCCTGAGGGTATGTGCGTCAATGCAGTGGTCTACTGCTCTGCCAGAAGTATACAGGAGAGATGTACCAAGCCAGCTGTGTGGTGCACATGCAAAAAGAGAGTATTAAATGTCTACAGACCAGTCAAGGAAACACTACAGATTTAGATACTTGGTGAACTGGCAGTTTAGTGGGTCATTTTTGGATCAAAATGTTGAGCCTAAATTCTGCAAATCTGCTTTAGTTTTGTTGAAGACCCTTGCATCATTAATTGTATGTACTGGATTTCAATTGCATATACTGAACTTACTGGCTCAAATTTACCCCGGGAACCAAAAGTTCAACAAGATGTTGAATATCCTTCTTCCATGACCTGGAGCCCTCATGAACCTCTCCTCCTTCTCTAAGTGCAAATAAGAAAGCTGAAGCATCACAATAGAAGCTTTAATTAAACAATATGTTAAGGATACTGTGATCTCTACCAGTAAGCCTTTTTCTGCTAAATGTCTCTGTAAGTGCTCTACCAGTAGCACTCTTTTGGTTAAAATATCTGTGTTACTGATGGATCAGGATTGAATGTCTGTGCTTTGCAACATTTGCTTCTCAGGCAGATAATATATTGCCATAGAAATACACGCCATTTCTCACTGCATATTTCAAAGAGAGAGCATGGCATTATGCCATGTTATGGCTGTTAGCATCACTATATCATCCCTTCTGAGTGGTCTGCTTCGCTACCACTTTCCAAGGGATCTCTTTCAGGGCATGACATTGTGAAACTAGAGAAATGATGTTTGGCAATAACATAGGTTGATGGCAAGATATGTCAAACAGCTTAAATTGTAGGCTTCCTTTCAAAAGCTGTCCTCTGCCCCATCACCACTGTTGATGGTTAGATTTGCAGGTCCCACCTCCTAGTTTGCACAAATGGGATAAAATTAGAGGAGCGATGCAGGAGCACAACACACACTGTGTGATGTGTATAAAACATCCCTCAGCATGAGCTTGGCGGTACAGATAGCCATATAAGATGAAGTGAAATAAGTGTTCCTTTGTGAATAGAGGCCCTCTGCCCAGCCTTTGCATCACACTGCTTAACCTGGCCTACAGCCTATAAAAAGATACATAGATTATAAAGAAAACACTCCTTTCAGAATGCAGTGTGAAAACTTGTAAAACATTGCTTTTGTCCACACAACATGTATTCATTCTGGAATGTCAAATAAACACAGGGGCTTGCTGAATATCCTTTCTCTCATCTGGCATTTTGGGGTCCAAACATAAAACTGATACACTGCTAAGCAGGACTAAGAAATTAAAACCTGTGAAAAGTAAAACATCTTAAAGAGACACTGTAAATTCTTTCCTGCATGAAAGTCCAAGAATAAAAGTCTGACCTCCTCAGCATGAGTGGAGAACTGGAGAACATGAAGTCTTGATCTCACTCTGAGCATTGTCCAAGAAGACTTACTCAAGATGGATCAGCTGTTATCTGAGCTTTAAAGGGTATAGACTTACTAGCTCCTTTGCTACCAGGTGAGACAAATTAAATATACTAGAAGTAACATGAAAATCCAGTCAGGAATGAAGTTATTTTGATAAAGGGCATAAGGGTTTGGATTTTTTTTTTAAATATATTTTGCCTATAGGAAAGATTTTTTGTCTGATGAAACTGTGAAAAATGTCAGTCCTTCCTTGTCCTCTGTTACTCTGTTACAAGCCCCTTTTGTAATTCTTTTTTTTTTTTTTTCATTCCTTCTAGTTCATAAACAATATGAATACATGGAAAATGGTTTTCCCATTTTGATACTGATTGCCATTCAATGAAAGTTCTAGAATAGGAAGAAAACAGAGAAAAATAATGTCAGAAAACTGTTTTTTTCATGGAAAAATGGAATTTTTCCAGACTTTTCTATTGCCTCCAAAAATATGTATTTTCAAAATGCAGAAAATGAAAATGTTTCCAACTATACATTATTTTCTGGTAAGTACACTGTTAAAATATTAATAATAAATTGTAGTAAGCATTATTCCTATTTTTTCTTGAAGATTGCTCTGATTATTTTTTTATTTTCAGCTTCTAGGACTAGTATCAAGACTATATTTTCTTAAAAACACTTTTTGCTACAGCTCATATGATATTAATAATAATCAATGTGATATGATTCTCAATAAATGCTTTTTCTAATTTTCACTATCTTATTTTCCTCTGCATTTTCACAGTCAAATAACGAAGGGTAGATATTACTACCAAAGGGTCAAAGCATAGCTACTGTGTGAATTGTGATTTAAATGCTAAAACTAAACAATGCTACTATTCATGATAAAATATTTGCTTGCTTTCCAATAACCTTGGTTTGTGTTAGCTATCTTAATAACAGATCTTGCTGAAGAAGACAGTGTGAAGGAATCTCTCCCAAATGTAATGTTTCTGGTTTTTTGCTTTTGCATTCCTCTAGATACTTTCTATACGCATAATCTGTCTTTGGGAAGCTCAGTGTAAAGCCTGGGATATGTCATCACGAGGGGAAAAAATGAACCAAGTAGTATTTGTCAAATATCTGCGATGATTACATTATCATATGTTTCTTATAGGATGTTCTGCTATAGAAGTCCCACTTACAAGGCCTCTTCCTTCTCTCCCATCCCTCTACCCTCACCCCATCAAAAAAAAATTCTAGCTTCCGTTGATCCACATAATGCTTAATGTCATTTTAATGCACGACACAGAGCTGGCACCCTCAGGTTGTGAAAATTATGTTCTGGTATGTGATGTGGGGAAGGGAACAAGTGAAAGATACTGCCCAGATTTGGCAGGGATATCAGGAAAGGGAATGGGAGTTCGAAAAGCTGTTAGGAAATGTAGATTGGTAAGAGTGTCAAACAAAGACAGAATGGGAAGGACTCAAGGGGAAAACCGAAACTTTTGTAGAGAATATATGAGGTGACTGGCTGAATTTGAAAGCATCCCTATCAACGATTTCAAATCTGCTTCTCTCTTATTTCAGCTTCTCGTTTACTCATCATTCGTTACTCAAGTGGTTTGCCTCTCTAGTGACTTTTTCCTGTGCAAATGGCATTCCATGGCTTAAGTCAACCAGGTGCCCAGGTGCTTCCTCTTGCCTACCTTTGAATAACATCCCCTGAAAGCCAGGGAGCAGATAGGATACCTCATCATTTTCCTCAAGTCCAGGTTAGTGTTTACTTTTGCATTCAGTCTTGTGGCACCCATCCATGCCTGGGGAGGCTAACACTGTTTGACTGTTTTCTCTTACTGCTGGTGCCACTCTCAGAGACCAGGATTCTTTAAGTTGTTTTTATGGTGTTCAGTTTATTTCCTTTACCCCTGACTTTCAGAAAAACCTTCCATTTTTCTTCTACCACATCCCTCTCCTTGCTGACTCCTCTGACTATTTGTGGACTCTAATCTCTCTCTGCAATTTCCTCTTCCCTCTCACCCCTACTCTCCACTTGACAACAGCCTTACTTCCCCTAGCCCCCTCACTGGGTAATATTTACTATGTCTTAAATGCCGTCTCTTATTTTCCCACCTGACTTGGCATCCTATTCTGATTACATAAATAAGAGTGATTATGAAACATCTTGGATGTGTCCTTGGCTGACACAGGTGTCCAAACATGCTGTTCTTTCATGAGTAGTGTATCATTTGCTTAGATCTCACAAAAGGGAATAAGAGGCCCAAGCTGTCCATATGCTTCTACTTTCCTTTTTTTTTTTTTTTTTTTTATTCTGTAGGAGATTTTAAGATTGCAAACCCTCTGAGATGCATGCTATGTTTCACAGATCAGCCCTTACTATTTGCGATTATTAAAGAGCTAAAGATGTCTGATAGCAAAGGTATCTATAAAAATAGCTCTCCAAAATGTCATGAAGAATTGAGTAAAACTTTTTATTTCCATGTTACAAAAAAAATAATATATCTTAAAAGGGCCTTTAAAAATAGTGGACAGAAAAGCAAATAATTCTTTGTAGCACAATCCTTTATGAAAGATTATAATCAAAACCAGAGCAGCATTAAGACCAAACAATGGAGAACAACTTACACCAGAAAACAAAGGAAAAACCTAGGTAAAAAGCCAAGCTTTTTAATTTCAGATCTGTATTACTCATTTTTGTTTGAGAGTGAGTTTAGCCATCACTTCCTTGGTTTTGATGATCTGCTTCTCTTGCAGTTGTGGCAACACTGTAGCTCTCATAATGGTTAATATCAATGGCTAGACAACAGTCCCATTTCCAACAGAGGTTAATATCAAACATACTTTAAATACGTTTCTCTTTTTTTTTTTCATTAGAAGAACACAGACTAGTGAATTAACCAATGCTGTCTATAGCAAGCATTCTTTTACAGGATCTCAGCCTGGACTCAAAGATATTGAAACTACAAGGTAGATATGCTAGTATTTTCACTCTCAGACATGTTTGATGTTGAAGACTGAATGATGAACTTTTGATTTTTCATATAGTTCCCATACAGACAAATTATTTGTCCCCAAAGCTACTCTCCTTCTTATGCTTTCTAAGGTGGACAGCACCCCTGGGATGCTCAAGGAGGGGAAAGAGCCAGCAGACGAATCAATATTAGTCTGCAAATGTTGCCTACAAAGGTCAGTTGGATGAGGCAAGCTCATTTGGAGAAAATACTGACATAAAAGTTTGCTCTGTGCTTCATTTTGTGTAATCTCAAAGGCATGAGATGAGACCCTACCTTGTTTCTCAGAAATAATTTATCCTATGGTAGCTAAACACAATGGGATGAATAGCCTCTTCACTTGTTTTTATGTACATCAGTGTTTCGATGGAACCTCCAGGAGGGTGGAACATCTATGTCTGTCTTTGCTGGGGTATTGTATCTGCATCTCCTGTCTGGAGGTAGCAGTGTGAATGTTTCATACCCCTAGGGCGGAAATGATTATTGCTTGAAGAAAAAATCTCAGGCTAACAGCACCCTGGAAGTGGAACACAGTTTGAGAGATAGAAATGTGTCTTAGATGTACTTGGACTGCAGGATTTTGGTGCAACATGTAGATAAAAAAAAAAAAAATTAAAAAAAATCATATACTATGATGAATCTGGTAGTAGTACTAATTATTTGTAGTTCGAAAACAGGCAAAACAGACAAAATATTACACTAGTTATTCCCTTGGGAAATTCCCTCTTTTAGCTCCATCTCCAAAAAATCTTATGCTGTTATCATGAAATTCTAGATTAGGATGTTCTGGTGAAGAGGTGCACAGACCATTCATTAGAAGATTCCAAAATGTTGTAAAGAAACAGCATCACTCTTTCTTTTACTGTGGAGATGGGCCCGTTCACAAAAATGTGATTCTACTTGTGGGTGTGAAGTGATATCATAGAATGGTTTGGATTGGAAGGGATGTTAACGATCATCTAGTTCTAGCCTCCCTACCATGGGCAAGGACACCTCCCACTAGACAGAGGTGATCAGTGATCTGACTGCAGCCTGATTTGCCTGTTATTCTCCTTTGATATTATCACTGGATTGTTTTTTCTCTCCTTTAGTCCACACCTCACCTCTGCATGAGCTATGGGAAGTCACCATGTAATGTGCTCAGCAGAGGAAGCCCTCTGGTGACAACTTTGAACTGCAAATTCTTTGTAAGGTATGAGCTTGCAGAGCAGATCCTTCAGCTGGTAGTGGGCAATGTGAATGTCTCTGTTGGGAATCCTATTACAGGCCAAGCAATAAACCAGAGCTTTAGAGTAGGTTTGGGATAGTAGTGTAACTTTCTCAAATGCCTACATCACCCAGAACATAATACCAGCACCTCTCTGTTCATGGAGCTCTTGCATGGCTTCAGAAAAGACAGGCACTGGAGATCCATTTTCCCAGACAGTATCTTGACTGGCAGGATGTACTCTGGGAAGTGATACTGATTTAAATGTTTAGTCAGATATCATGAAAAGGAAATCATCAGCAATGACATCAATCCTACAGGTGTTTTCAAAGAGCAAAGCTTGAACATCATTCTGTTTACACCCTTTTGTGTACATCCTGTGATTTTCTGACTGGCCAAGAGTGTATGACATGAAAATGTAGAACTTGTGTTGACCTTTTGAAATGGTATATATAGGAACAAGCACTGATAAAAATGTACCTGTAGCTACAGCAATATCTTGCTCAGCATGTTCACCTACTTAGAGCTGCCATGTAAAATGAAAACCTGAACCAGACATTGAGAACAGCAGGAAGGCAGATGGCACGTCCAGAAACTGCACAACTTTGTTGTTAGTCATGTATGGTTTGCATGAATAGACTTGGGGAAATGACCCAATATTGACTGAAATCTACAAATGAACTTGATCTAAATGAGCTACCTATTTGAAGATATTTATTGAATCAAATTGTTAGTGAACAATGAATTAATTTGACTAATAAACCTCTTTTGCTGAAATATGTAAAAAACTAACAAAATTGCTTCTTATTGTGTCCCTCTGAGGGCATCAGTAAAATCTGAGGCAGCATCAGCATCAGGTTCTAAGTGTCTACAATGCCAGAGGCTGTATGTAAGCTGGGTGTCTAAGACACCTCTGCAATCAGCAAGGATGAGGATTTGATTCGGTTACCCACACAAATGGTAATATCTTTTGAGATACATGAAGTATCTGAGACACCTGCTTGCAGATAACAAATAGGGCATGTGACTATGGTAGATAGTTAAATGAGATATTTAGGGGGCAAGTATCTAGCCCAGAGGCGCTAGTTGCCTACGTATGAAAAAATTAATTAAGCCCTGTTTAGTACAACCTGAGAGCACTAAGAGTGATTTATTTTGTGATAGAATAGACCCATCAGCTGAATATCTATAGATTATTGTCAGTATAATCATATCTTTCACATATTACAAGTTTGTGGATACCTGTATGGACTCTGTTTAGAGTTACTAAACTGTTCAGCTGGTCACATGCAATATAGGACTTACCTTTAAAATAGGGTCCGATCTCAAAAAATACATTTCAAAGGTACATAACCTGCACTTATACTGTGCTAGACTGAAACAGAAGATGGACAATTGACTGACAAGCTTCTTAAAAGTCTGTATGAACACTGGAAAAGAGTAGGGTCAGAAAACTTCCACTGGTGTTATTAGGGTTTCAAAATCAGGGAGATATATATATATATATCAGGGCTAAAATAAAACTTTGAGAGAGTGGACTGGAGTCTCTTGTGTCCCTGTCCCAACACCCACTGCAGCCATTCAGTAACCATTGCTCAAGTCCATTCCCAGAGAGCAATAAAAAATGCAAGCTGGTAGGGGGAAAAAAAAAAATCTACCTCCTTCTCTTGTTCTGTATAAAAGACTGAACATTAATTCACAATCTTGAATATCTGTCACCACATCATCTGTCTTGCTCGAGTATCAAGACACAGTTAGTGTGTAATAAATGTCCTCTAATTGAAAGAGAGGGAATACCCCGTGTACCAATTGTCATAGAATTTTCTGCTTCATGCAACATTTTATTATGTTAAGTTGGTCTATATAGTTTTCATCAGAAGTTGTTTAGTTAACCTTTGCCTTGTGATATATTCATCAACTCAATTAAAAAAAACATTAGAAATGGTATAAATCAAACTTTTATTTTCCCCTTTTTCTAATATTTAATTACCTGCTCTCTTTTTTCACCTTTCCCCCAGGTTCTTTAATTCAGCTCTCACACATAGATTAGCTGATGAAGAAGGCTGGCTCCAAATCCATTTCACAGGTCATTTGAGACCAACCATTTAAACCACGTTTTCTCTGGCTAACCAACAGAAGGTTAATTTTTATGGTTGTCCTTTGCTTGGATGTGTGGTGTGAGGTTTTCAGTGCCACCAAATCAAATATATGAACAGTAGACCAGCAGTAGCAATACAATGACATTTCCACAATTTCATCAGGAAAAAAAACAACAAACAATAGCCCACCAAGACTTTGGGAAGAAGTCAGATGAATTGTAACACTGTAATTGTGGTAGGCTGAAGTTCAAACTAGGGTGAAACACTTCAGATGTACACTAAACCTAAAGTGGTGACCTCATGTGAAATAAAGCAAAACCATAGAAATTGTTACCACACAAGTTTGTTCCACAAATATTTCAATGGTTTTTAAAAAGCAACTAATAGTGGTGGCTATGTTACTGCTGAAAAAGAATTAAATCTGAGGTTTTGACTCCCTTCTCACTGCATGTTTTGCAGAAGTATGGATGTTGTCCATATGGTACTAATTCCCTTATAACATTAAATCTGACATTCTACTCCCCATGTGCCATCCAATCTCATCCTTCTGCCAGCTGCAGCCTATGGTTACAGTCCAGACATGAGTCCCAGCCCAGCATGACAGAGTTCTTGGTGGTGAAGTTATCTTTGATTAGATTCTTGGGGGGTTTCAGGTAGTAGAAAGAAGTGCTCATTGCCTTTCATTGCCTGTCATGCTAGATTACAGGTTTTTATCTGGTATTGATCTGTAATGTACCCCATGGCTGTGGATCACAATAGCACTGATGAAGGGAAGAGGCTTGAACCTCAAGCAATGCTAGACTTAATAAGACTACTTTCACATTGCTAAGATGAGTGTCCTCAAGCTGTTTTAAGACTTTCCCTGAAACAGAAGGCATTGTGAGTTTTGGAGGGGGATGAGGTTCATTATTTTTTTCTTTTTTTTTAACAAAAGTCTACAGAAACTCACATGGAAACAGTCTGTGATCAAATCTCAGTTATATATTTTAGACTATCAAGTCTGAGCTATAACAATTTGCAAGTTTCCCTTTGACAGGGAGCTGCAACAGAGAAGTTGCAGCTGTACACTCGCAACACCTCACAATCAGGACATCCCATGATGTCCTGAAACAGTATCCCTTTGGGTCACCATTCGTAATAGCTGCCTCTGGACACACAGAAATTTGTCTAGCTCTCTTTTCAGCTCATCTATGCTTTTCACATCCAAAATTTACTGTGAAGATGAACAGCACAATTTTGTCCTGTGAAAAAATAAAAACCATAAATTGTGTTTCTGTTTGTTAAACCTTCTATATGATAGTTTCATGGAGTGCTCCCATTTGCCTGTTTTTGTGAGTGTAATTATTTCCTATTCACTTCTCTACATCATTCTGATTTTCAAACTTCATTCTCCCTTCCCTGCTTTATTCTTCTCTTCCAGTGTCTATCCATCAGCCAGGGGAAAAAAAATACATTAATACTACTTTTTTTAAAATACAAGACCTTTCATTTACATTTCTATAGTCCTTCATAACCTTCAAGGTAGCTCTTGAGTAAAACCAGAAAACTTTAGACTTACCTTCCCTGCAGTGACAAGGTAAAAATTTTAGTGCTTCTTTTAGTTTAAAGGATCTTTTCAACAAGACCAGGCTGAATGTGTGCTTGAATCTCAATAGATCTTGATGCAATTCAGTGAATTTACAGCTACTCTGTGTTAATAATACAACGTTTTATTCCTTCTTGTCTGTCACTTAAGACCACACAAATCTGAGAGGAGCAATTGCATGTTGATTTTCTGAACTAATTTACTAAAAAAATACTCTTGTAATGAAATACACTTGAATTATTTTGTTTGTTATTCTGCCCTTCTCTAACACCAGTATTCTAATGTACTGACTAGTACCGTGGTTGTTAACACTGAGAAGCCAGAAAAAAACATTGATGATTGAGCTCTCACTTTTGTGTCCATTTCTATTAATTAAGATGATGATAACTTTTTGGCAAGAACTTGTTAAGAAGGATTCCAAGTCTAGAGCATAAGTTCAGTTAACAAAATAACAGCAGAAAGGTAGACCAAATGATCATACTGAGAAGATGTATTAAAAAATCTTAGTCTGATGCTTTCTGCGCATGCATATTTTCTAATGAGGAAAAGTACAGCCCACTGAAATAACTAAATATGCCATTTCAATGGTGGAATACATATCATCTACTCATGATGGCATCCTTCCAAGGATGTTCAGTGACCAGTCATGTTCACCCTCAAAAATACCACACATGTTTCATAGCAAATAAAATTCTGTGCTCAGGCAAGGCCGAGATAACAGTAAATATCACACTTCTAGGGTAATTTTGGTGCGGTGGAATTGCTGTTATCATTGCACGGAAATGACGCCAAAGGAAAACGATGATACTAATGCAGAGCATGGCAGGAGGACATGTGACTGACACCTTAACATGTGGCTTAAATTCACTCTTGATTTAAATCTGTATTCAAAGCTCATAAAAGAGAAAGAAAGGAATAAAACCACAAACAACAACAACAAAAGACCAACAACAACAAAAAAAACCCACATAAGATCCTCCAGATCTTCCACTACACTTTTTTCAGACATATGAGTAAACTGTAGCTTAGGCACCTAGTTTTGATGACTAACTCCCAAGGATCTCAGTGAAGAAAGTGAGCAGAGGTAGCAGGTTGTATTAGGTACATAGTGTTGAGTGGTGATGAGTAGCCTCTTTCTCTATCAATCTCCTGGACAATAAGCTTTCTGGGGATTGGACTGCCTTTGTATTTCTGTTTTAGAAATAGATTTACAAACAATAATAATAAACAATAAAATGCACATAAATTAATCAATTAACAGTGAATTTTCAGTTAGTGAGTATAAACAGGAGCAACAGAGAAAGGTGTCTGCTGTGTCAGAGATGGTAGACGTCTTGGGACACATCATAAATGTATAACACTTATGCCTGGATTCAAAAGTAATATACAGACTCCCAGAAAAATCTCAGCATGTGAAAAGATTCATAATTTCTTTCAACACCTAAATGAAAGCACACCTAGCAGAAACACTGCAAAATGAATGTTGAGTTGAACCATAGCAATAAATGGGACAGAGCAATCCTTTCTGAAATTTCTGAAGGATAACTTTATGATGCTTGTGAGGCTCTGCAAGTGCTGGTGTCAGTGAAAAAACCATTATGGAGACAATCATCTGAAATCATCTACATATCATTAAAAAACATTAAAAATTGTAATGTTTTAGTCTGTGTATATAAAAAAGATAAAGATTAGAGGAATTTAAACATTTCATTTACTGTGAAACTTGCTTATGTGTGCTGGAGAAGTAACTATGATTTCAGTGTATGGCAAGACATAAGATAAACAGGGTTTGCAGGTGAAATAATGTCCTGATCACTGTGCATATCAGTGTATTCTGAGTGTGGCCAGTGCATGAAATATGCAAGTGTCTGGAGGTTTGTAGCTTCCGAAACACTCTGTGAAGCATATGGACTGATTCTAAAGGTGCTTATATCATGACAGAAAGTCATTGGTATGTAAAGTTGTTTTTTTTTTTTAAATATATAACTTTACAGAACCAAACAGAAAAGCTACTTTGTGTGATAAGCACATTTTCCAAGAGAAATGTCATGTTTATGCTTTTCCAATGAGCAAGAAGAGGTTTTTGAGCATTGCTAACAGTTGTGAAAGAGCAGTTTTGCAGCCAGAGGCTAGGAAACACAGACATATTATTTGTGTTATGATTTTAGCCAGTGTAAGTTTAGTTGAGAAAGCCAGCATAAGAGAACATTAATAATCACTCACACCCTCAAAAGCATAGACTGACATTTGTGAGTTAAAGGCAAAAGTACATGACTTCTTTTCCAGTATTTGGAGATCATACACTTGGTGCAAGGACCATAAATCAGCTGAAAAATATATTGGCAAAGCAGAGAAACCCAGATGAAATTATCACAGTCCAAGGCATCCTGTTTGATGAGGAAGAATACATATGATTTATGGACATGCATAAGTTGTCATGTTACAACTGGGCTGTTATCCTCTCATCTGAATGGAGAGACTGAGGGAAACGTGCAGTCTGTAAAGCACATTCTGAAACAAGCCAACTAATAATGTTCTGCTATAGAGCACTCCCATACATAACCCAGACATTCAGTCCTGCTCCACTGATGTGAGAATCACTGTGGAGATGTCAAATGACAAAATGGCTAGAATTAAACACAGGAAATCTGGCTCATACAAGGTTCCTTGATTGCCCTTTAAACCAAAAGGAAAGCTTTACTTAAAATTTGAAATAGTCAAGAGTGTTTGTAGGTACTTCGATTACGTGAAAATAGTTCATTTGCTGCCATGGCCATTAGGATTAGCAAGCTGCAACTGAGTGTTCAGAGAAGAGGAAATCTGAATTACATGTATCCCTTGTAGCAGGACATTATATAGAAGGTTTCATTTTTCCAGTCATACTGTCACCTAGAGCTGCGGGTTCCTCTAGAGTTGTACTGTTAAGTCCGTTGTTTATGTTCATCTTTTATTGGCTTTAATCATAGTATTGTGATTACAACTAATACAATAATTTAGTTCCTAAGTATAGGAGTCAAGAGACAAAACCAGCAGCCAAGTGGGATTCATCTGACCTAATCCCAGCTGTTAGTCACCTAGATTCAGTCCTGGCTAGCATTTCTCTGTAGTCAGTGGAACCAAAACCATTCATTTCAGTTATCTTAGGAAATTTTTCTACAATAGGACTGGTCCTCTTCTCATAACATCTCTGTCTCTACACTAACTGTAAATGTGGATAACTAGTTTAGACAAGATGTCTATATTTTAGACAGGTAAAGGTCCAGTCACCCAGGTAGGCAAGTAGTTTTGCAGATTTCCATAAGTGTTTATGTGTTGATGACAACTAATTTTCTTTATTGCTGTGACTAAATTAATTAATTAATTAAATAAAGTGATCAGCTAAGCCTAAAAAGTTTCAATACTTTCACATAAATAAAATAATAATAGTTGTAACTAGTACTAACATTTACTTGTTTCTACTTGCCTGCTTAAAACCATGGAAAATGACATAAAATCCCCAAGATTTGTTTCTATGTCTTCTAATTGAATTCAGAATTAATAGGAATTTTGTTAAACTGTGAATTAAACTGATTCCTTATAGGCATGTAGTGGGTACAAACTGGTAAAAGTTGTGCTAGTAGAAAGAGAGCGAAAACTACCCACTAGTCTGCAGAGAACATCTGATAAGAAATGCTCACAGTGAGAGTGTCTATTATGGAGATACATTTGGCATTTGGTTCTAGAAATCTGCCTTCAGATTTGCATCCAATTTATGCATCATTCAAACCAACCTGGATGGTTTTCTCCTATTCTACTGTGTACTGCTGAAACTGAATATTCTTACTAGAGGTTTCAGTGCACCTTTTCACAGGAATTTCTTTCTCTGCCCACTAGAAAGTAACCCTTCTCCATCTCTTTCCTCACTGGAGTATATTTTACTACAAACTGGAGATTTCATGTTTATGCCTAAGGAATTAGTGTGGCCCAAAGTGGAGGCCAAACTAAAATGAATTGATTTGAAGAAAGCTTAGAAAAAAGTGGTAATGATCTGTTAGTATTTTGAATTTCTCTCCAATTATGTTTTAAGTCCAGTACTTAAGTACTTTACAAGTACTACTTTATAAGTCTACTTTATAAGTAGACTTTACAAGACATATTCTAGATATTTACTAGGGTGATCACCAAACAGAGGTGGCCCTCACAACAACAAAATTAGATACTTAAATTTCTTTTTCAGGTGTTGGAGGCAGATTCCTCTGAAAGAGATTTTTAAGTACCAGGAAAAATATCCTGCCCTTCCAATTTAATACTATACATCTAAATTACACAATCTGAATATCTGCTTTGGTATGTGAATATGTACCTAACCAGTCAAAGCTGCACAGAAAATATGTACCAAAAGCAAGAAATGAAATTGGATTTCCTGACTCTGTTTCATTTCTTAACCAAAACTCTTTTTCCTGGTCTATAGACTATGTTAATGCCATTATTTCAATACTAGTAATTTAAGGCTGTATCAGGAAGTCAGTCTTTCCTAATAAATATGCAATATTAGCCTCACCTTTTAGACTATAAACAGTGTTCCTAAAGCTACAGTCTGTCAGGAGCCAATAAACTGTCTCAAAATCTGTAAAATGATCCTGGGGTACTTTGGAAGCCCTGTACTTCTGTTAAATTCATTCTGTATGTAGTGATCAAAATTCAGTTTTTCTGAAATATAATTTTCTCATGCTGACATGTAAAGAAATAACTATTTTGTTACATAGCAAATGCAGTACTAAATAGGAGGATTTCTCTTTTCTTCCTATTCTGGGGCTTCTGGAAAGTCCTAGTGTTGATTTTTGCTGAAATATTATACTGTTGTATCCTAAGATGTATGGTGATTTGAACCCAGCTTTCCTGTGTCCTGCACCTGGCGTTTGATTTGAAATAGTAATCTGCCACCAGGACAAGAAGTCTGCCCATTAAAGCAAGCTGTACAACTGCCACAAGCTAACCAAGTGGAATTAGATTAATTAATCAGGAATTTTTGATAGAAACTAGGAAAAATTAGAGAGTATGTGGATAAAGTTACCAGACTTGTCTACCATTAATAATCATGGATTAATTACAAGTGTGAAATGGAAATGTGATTTTTTTTCTTTTTTTCATACTTTTGTTGGATTATTTAGTGCAGATTCAGAACAAAATATGAACCTCCATTACAATGAAATTAATGTGTAGATTATGAGACATGACAATTATCACAATGTTGTATAACACAAAGTAAAGCATGTAATCACACAGTAGCCTTTGCCTCAGGCCAATGTTTTCTATTTAATCAATAATTTATATTTTTAGAAACTGACTCAATGTTGTTTACAGTTTTAAAAAGCCTACCATATCCTTAGGTTAACTGTCCCACCATTTAGTTATCCTTACCTAATGTTTAGGTATCCTCGTTTTAAAACAACCACATTTTGTATTTGAGTCACTTGATCATGCTATGCCTTTTGTTGTTGTTGTTATTGTTGAACTGAGAAGTCCTCTCATTAAATGCTGAGCCAAGTCTTTCCTCATCAGACATGGGTGCTGGTCTGTTAAGAATTCATTTTTTAAGACAAACTTGGCATAGGTGGTGTTATCGTTCAGACCCTTGTGTTCAAAAATATGGAGTATAAAGGGTGTGTGGCCCACCTTCAGTCCTGAAAGAGACAGCCGCTGCTTTTCAGTACTCTGACTAGCAAGAATAGCAATGCCCTTATCACTTTTGAACAACAAAAATTATGTTAGGGTTGTAAGTTTTAACCTATGCCTTTTTGTCTTTTTTAAAGTTTTGATGTTATCCTGCAATTTGATCTGTATGACAGAATCCTTGGGACCACCACATTCTCTCTTCCTACAGGCACCTTTCCCTAGAACAGGAAGGTGAAGGTGAAACACATGATGATGCTATACAACAGGTTTCCTATGGGAGACAAAAAAAAAACCCAACTGAGTAAGAAATGGCCAAGGTAACTTCCTAAAGAACTCCTCAAATAGAAGTGTGGAAATTTTAGTTCTCCCAGGAGAACTCACCTAAGAATTTATTATATCTTGATGCAAAAATGGTAATAAGCAGCAGCAGATCTTAAACTCTGAGGAATATATTTCTCCAGAATTATCAGAGAAAGCCAGAGCCAGAAGTTAGTAAGGAAGGACAGTTGGCTGATTCCATTAAAATGTGAAGCCTCTTTCACTCACAAAACACATGTCAAGCTAGCAAACAAATTCCCAAATTTTTTGAAGATTAAGTGGTTTCAAACCAATCCAGATTAGCTGCTACACTTTAGAATCTCCACTGAGTTTTTGATCCAATTGACTAAAATTCTCAGAAGTGGTTAACTCTTGTAATTTAAATTTTTTTCTTCTTAGAACATTAAAATGGAAAATATAAAGCAGGTTGGTTAATTAAAACTAACAAAAATCTTGTTAAAATAATTGACAATAAAAAACAATAAAAAAAAGGAAGGGAATTACTTTAGGAATGTTAACATACATTGAATAGTGGGAAAAGGCAAATATAGGCAGAATGTCAGGGGAAAAAATTCACAGAATCACAGAATCATTTAGGTTGGAAAAGACCCTTGGGATCATCATTTCCAACCATTAACCCTACTCTACAAGTTCTCCCCTAGACCATATCCCCCAACACTACATCTAAGTGATGCTTAAACACATCCAGGGATGGCGACTCAACCACCTCCCTGGGCAGCCTATTCCAATATCTCACCACTCCTTCCGTGAAGAATTTTTTCCTAGTGTCTAGTCTAAACCTACCTTATTTCAGCTTGGAGCCATTCCCTCTGGTTCCTTCTCTAACTACCCGAGAGACGAGGCCAGCACCAACCTCTCTACAATGTCCTTTCAGGTAGTTGTAGAGAGATGAGGTATCCTCTCAGCCTCCTCTTCCTCGAACTAAACAGACCCAGCTCCTTCAAACGGTCCTCATATGATCTATTCTCCAGTCTCTTGACCATCTTTGTTGCCCTCCTCTGCACCCGCTCCAGCACCTCAGTTCCTTTCAGAGTAATCCCCAGGAATGAGGAGAAGTGTCAAAATCCTCATTTCTCAAGATATTTAAATTCAGACTGGACAGAGCACTAGAAAATATGCTGTTGGGAATGATTTTATACTAGCTAGGGCATTGCCTGGATGATTTAATTGATCCTTTCCTAATCTGATTCCTATTAGTCTAGGATTCCAAGCTGCTTTTGCTTCCAAAGCCTCTTCCAGTGTTTGGATTTCTTTCTTTGGTATTGACTAATAATAGCACTTTAACTTGTGGCCCATTAACAGAACTTTAGCTTTTGTAAATTAAATAATAAATTGGCAAGTGATTAAAGCTTTCCACTTCTCATTTCTCTTAAAAAGGGCAAAAATGTCTGTGAGTGTAGTTGAGACATTACTGAAAATTCTACCTGAGCTAATTCTATTCGAGTTTAACACGTCATCCCACTTTGCAAGAAATGGAAGCAAAGGATTCAGAAGTCTAAAACTGACAAATAGATGCAAAGTTGTATTTTTTTTTTTCTAGACTATCTAATCACTGTAAATAAGTTCTGATCAAAGTTTATTGCTACACAACAGGTATTTGGCCTTTTTACTGTGCAAGAGTTTCCTTGTGACTTGTAACAGACCTTTGCTTCGGCTAGTTAGATTTGCTTCTTGCTGTGTTTGGTTCACTTCTTTTATGTTTATAGATTGCTCCTATTGCCCACTTAAAATGCAGCTAAGGGAACGCACTTATGACAGAATTTATCTGTTGAGGCTTTACAAATCAGCTGATTTGTGTTTGTGTCTTCTCAGTGAGGAAACATTACCCTTTGGGGATCACTAACCTACATGAAGCAGAGAGACTATGTTCATCCTGACTACCTTCATGTTCTCAAATGAGTGCTGGAGTGCAGCCCATCACCTTTGCATTTAACTTCTGAATATCCACCAGATTTCATGGACATATTGGAGGACTTTGAGCTACAATTGCTGGAGGTTATGAGAGAGTAAAAGGAAAGTTAGTATGGTGTGCCAGTAAGCTCTGTTCTTACAGTCTGTTCTAGACATTTCACCACTGTTAGGTGGACCAGCTACAGGTTAGTAAGATTATTTAATTTTGTATATAGACTGTTGAAAGGATGCTCTCAATGGAGCTCATGTTCTCTAGTTTATGTTCTGGCAGGAAAATTTATCTTCCAAATATTAATATCTCAAAAAAATCTTGAGATAAACCACAGTAATTTAGTTTAGTAATTCAGTCAGGCAACACCAGAAGTTTGTGTGGGTTCTTATTTTACTGAAAATAATGTATATTTAACTTACATACCAGCAAGTTGAATCCCCCTGTCACCTGACTCTGTCAGCTTCCCTGATAGGTGAATGACTTCCATCTAGGATTAAATATTTCCAGAGCTGATGGATTCAGCATCTTCTTTAGTTTTTTGTTATGGGAAATAGTTATAAATTCAAATATCATCTTCTAGAACCTAGAACTAGGTGAAACACCCAACTTCAGCTACCTACTCTAGTCTAGGCACCAAGATTCGTTCTGCAATGGCTGTTGAAAAATCACTATTTCCAAGGGACATGTAACCTCACACAAAACAACCAGAGAGAATATATGAGGTGGTAATGGGACTCTCCACTGAGCTCCTTGTGCATGGTATTTTGTGGTATTTTGTATGCTGTGGTGCCAGCGCTAGATACAGTCTTAAAATTACTGACCAAGTTTAATTTGAATATGTATTGACAAGAGGTAAGTTTGCATGCATTTAAATTGTGATCAAGATTCAGATTTTTCTCAGAACTCATTTCTGTATGGAAATTTTTGAAGTGTGAATTTATGGATGGAGATGAGTAAGTAAACTACAGTGTAGGTTGCACTTGAAGATGTAGTATAAGATATTGAATGGATATTTACACTGTAGAAATGTAAAGAAACAATATTATGACAATATTGCACAGGGAGGCAAAAAATTTAAAAACAATCATAGGAAAATGAGAAAACTTTAAAAAAGAACATTTAAAAATCTTCTTATTATGTATCAGCTAAGCCATATAAAAATACATTTTTGTGGGTGGTTGGAATACTATTTTTATGGCATTTTAAACCTTTGGTTTAATTTATCAAATAACCTTGGATTGAGTCAGTAAAAAAATCTGCAGTGTTCAATAGGCCTCAAAATACCTCATTTCCTAACTGTGGTTTAGTTGTTGAATATTAAACCATTATATAAACCCTCTGACCTTAGGGAATTAGGAGTAAAATCCAACTGTAGTCAGTTTTTCTAAAAACCACCTGCTACAAGGTCTGTTAATCCAGGAAAGCAAACCAGAACCTAGGGCCAATGTCATGCCCTCTGCTGTTCCCTGTCTACAGAATACAAAACCTGTGTGCCTCAATGAGGGCACACCCTGTGTGATTTAGCAGTTCAAATACACTTATTTTTGTCAGGTTTTAAAAACAGGAAATCAGCTTTAAAGTTGCAGATTACAGGTGGCATACTCTAGAAACACTAGAGGAAAGTCAGGCACTTGGCTCTGCATAAATCATTGTTTTCAGTGCGATGGTGATATGTGCACTGATTACAAAGTGCATTTGAGATTATTATTACACTGTTGTCAAGTGTTCTAACAGCTTGGAAACATGTAGAAATGGCTGGAAGTACTGATATAAGAAGTGGAATAATGCTTCTAGATTTATAACACCGTTATCCCACAGTGCACCCCTGCATGTTCTGTTTCTCATTTCCTCACAGTTTAGATGCAATATAAAAAAGTGAGACTCTTCTCATTTAAGTCAGACAACAAGCAAACAGTTATTAGACACGAAGAAAACTGGAAATACATATAGATGTAAGTAAGCAGGAACAAAAGGATGCATTCTTGGTATGTTTCAATAATAAGGCATGGTATGTCACAAGATGTCGTATCCCTTTTTAATATTTTTTTTTCTTAGAATCAAGAGTAACAACACCAATGAATGCTACGAACTTCAGGAAAAAAAAAAAATCACGTAAGTTTATGGACTGTGTTGTTAGGTCTGAACTAGCAAAAGGGACAGGAGCAAGGACTCTTCTCTGGCCTGAATGCCAACTGTAATGGTCTGGCTCTTCCATATTTCTAAACTTTCCTACACTACAGAACTGGCTAGCTGACTCCAGCTGTGCCTGGGAATCATCCAGAAGAGTAGTAACTAGTGCAAACCCTTTGCATGTAAAGGACCATTCCTGCTAATAAACTCGCCTGTTTCTCAGTGTCTTGAAAGTCTTTGATTTAGTACTGAAATTGAGTGCAAACTTGGGCTGCTAACCTGTGCTGAAATCACAACCCTACAACTCTTGTGCCTGGCAGTTAAAGCTGCTAGCAGAAACATTGCTCCCATTTCTGCAGTTATTAGTCCTGTGTGGACATGCTGCCATAAGAGGAGCATAATTTGTTGCTCCATTCCCTAGCCTTTGGCTCAAATTGTCTACAAGTTGGGTGGGATCCTCTCATTTAGACAACTGTGTGTTGACATTTCCATCTGACACCATTTGTATTTGGTAGGGAGAAAGAGACAGTCTGTCTTGCTATTCCAGCCTCTCTGAGAAGTCTGTTAGGATAAGATCAGTCACACCCAGGAAGCACCTATTTTCCCCAAAGGGAGTCCCTATAAGGTTCGATGCAGAAGTCTGTATTTTAAACACATCTGTTTGAGCAGATCAGTTTCTCCTTTCCTGCTTCCTTTTTAGTTTTCACTCTTTTACCTCCATCACCCTCTAATCTCATTGCTGCAACTGAGAGAGCACACAGGATTGGGACTAGTGTATAAAAAACTGAGAGACATAGTTAACAGCTAAAAGCTGTGTTTATATACCCAGCCTTGTCAAAGCTGGCTGTGCCTGTTAGACTTGCAACATTGCCAATATGAGCTGTGTTTTATGGTGGTGTATATATGCTTTCTGCCCTTTTACACTGGTTCATCCAAACTTTATCTATAACTCTGTTACATAGATTTGGATGTGGAAAAACAAACGTCTACCATCTGCTCCATGTTATTTATGATGATTTCTCCAATTAGGTCAAATTAACTTGCTGTCAATGATTAAATGTAATGGGTAATAATAACTTGACTTCATCATTACCACCACTATTATTAGCTCATTGATTGCAATAATTTCAAAATTACCCATCAGAAAAAAATATGTTTAGCACCTGGTTTGTCTGTTTAGGAACATCTGCTATAAATGTGTGATATATGTGGAATTTAATGTCTCTTGATGTAAAAGGGAAGCATCTAATCCATACTTTGAGAGTCAGTGCTGTCACAAATTCATGATGAGACAATGAGAGAATCAAATAAAAATCAGTCCAGTATATAGTATGGACTCACAGAACTGTCAAAATAGTAATGGAGCTATCGTATATTTAGCAGCCTGAATTTCCATGTCTAGCAAGAAGAGAGTTCTGTTCAGATGATCGGAATTTATGTGCCGATGTCATACTATTATCTGTGCTCACAGATTAGTTGAGTGGGTGCATAGATTGCTGGATACACAGCCTATCTTCAGATGACTTTGGCTAGCTGCTTGCCAAAGACCGATGATTTTATCCTAGCCAAGGTGAGATACTTTTACCCAAATCCGTGGGGCTAGTTTGTTTGGCCTTACTTGGAATCTTGCACAAAATCTTTCCAGTGATGAGCTGCATCTTCTTAAATATGGCCTGCAGCAAGTGAAGGTACAGTCTTCATTTCCCTTACTGTCTTAGAAGAGCAGTTCTCTCTCACTGTGATCCTGTTCCATGCAAAACAAATCTATTTGTCCATGATGAACTATATTTGCCATCTCCTAAGTTTGCCATGTGTTTTAGGTCAACTGTCTTACTGTTGTGCAATTCCATTTTCCCTGTAACCATATGGAAATACCATGGAATAAATGCTGTCTGGAACAGTTCACAACAGACTTTGTTCAGACAGCTAATGATTCCCCAATCTTTAAGTGTGCCAGTTAGTTCCTCTTCCTGCAAACAATCTTTTTCTTCAGCATCATGAACACTAATTCTCCTAATTCTCCTCTGATTTACATCCTTCAGTGGGGATAAGGGGGTTGTTTAGAAGAGCAAACTTTGGCCTTAGTCATAATTGGAATTCTCTTAACCACCCTCTCAGAAGTGCTCAGGATCAATATTTATTTTTTTTCACAAGCACCTAAAAAACAAATCTCACCTTACAATTACTGAAAACTGAAAAATTTGGAGAAAAACTAATAAAATGTCTGGCTGTTATTTATACACTGAATGTCTGCTTATTGGTTTGCCAGATCTGAGGAGCATTAATTCTGGCAGTGTATTTTCGACTTGAGACACACTTTTTCTTTTACCTAACCTAGCCTTGGAAAAACAAGCAAGGCTTTGGCTAGTCTCACCTCTTTTCTAACATTTCATTGCCCATTTTCCCCAATATTGCCATCTGGAATGTAAATTGAGGGTTTTTCCTTAAAAAAACCCAAACCCCATCTTGTCTTACCAAATTTTCATTATTTGGCTATTTAACAAAATGAAGATTGGTAAGCTAATGCTTATTTGGTGTGATTATTTCATTGGGTATTTGGCATAAAGTCTTCAGGAAATTTAGTAGCCTAGCCTTTAAACCTTTGTTCTTTTTCCATTGGTTGTTACTAATACGTATTGAACCACCAGAAGCTGAATAGCTTCGAGAATATTGTTTGACACTTGCTTTAATGCAAAAATGTGAAAAGTTTCCCACCCATAGTCCTGATTAGTCTCTGTCTCTAAAGCACTGCACTCTGGAAAAGGTAGTTGACATTATCTTCCATGTCACATGAATGGGGAAATCAATTCATAGGACTTCCATCAGTTTCCCAGTTCAGCTGTTCTTGCTCCCTAGTGGTTTGCACAGCCTGTGATAAGCTTTAAATGTTAGGTCAGATTTTCACTTGGAGATTTGTTATTTCACAACAGATGATAAAGAAACCTCATGTGCTTAAAACACGCAAAACCATTGTGAGAATGATTCTATTGTTGTGTAGTCTTCTCTTTATAAAAATAAAACATCTTTTATAAACACTTCATCTTGAAAATTGTGCTGCAGAAGGAGGGAAAAAGATTATCTCAACACTATGCTCATCATTCTCATCCTCCACTGTTACTGTTTCACTGCTGCACCTCAGCCATACCAAATTCAGGTGCCTCAGAAATTGAATCTTTCACTAAACTAGACAAAATGTAGGGTGTTTTTTTCTGGAAATGCTGAGAAGTGGTCACAAGACCAAAATTCAGCCTACAGTGCTTCAGATCTGATGTTGCTGTAAAGCAGAAGTAATGTTTTCAGAGAGTTGTTTACTCAAGTAAACAGGATCTGATAATGTGTCACCTCCTCTTATTGAGGTTTGATACCACTGTAATCATGACATGTAGTTTAGCCAGGGAACTTCCTGTCAGAAACAGAAGGCTACAAAACTAGGTTGTGGTATTTATCTGAAATGTCCAAACATAACTTTTACAACCAAAAATTACTTGTTTTCTTAATCAAAAGTTTGGTTTTTGTTTTTTGGGTTTTTTTTTCCTATGGAGAATGCTTATAAATCTTTAAAGGGTGAGTGTCAGAAAGATGGGACCAGTCTTTTTTCAGTGGTACCCAGTGACAGGACAAGGGGTAATGGACACAAGCTTCAACATAGGAAGTTCCATATAAACATGAAGAGGAACTTCTTTACTCTGAGGGTGACATAGTGAGGGAGAACATAACGGACAATCACACGCAGACCAACGTGATCAAGTGAATGCCACTTTATTAACTACAGGGTGTGGTTTATATAGTCATCCCCTCTATGCGTATGCT
>JAAGNO010029298.1:6281-28152 GCA_033439905.1 Ceryle rudis
CTTCCCTGCCCTGCCCTACCCTTCCCTTCCCTTCCCTTCCCTTCCCTTCCCTTCCCTTCCCTTCCCTTCCCTTCCCTTCCCTTCCCCTGACTGCTGTTTCTGCTGTTGTATTTCAGCAGACCTACATCCAGGAAGTTCACAGACGTACCGAGGACTCTTTGAAGAGCGAGAAAATGACAGTTTTTTCAAGTGTCTTTCCATGTACGTATATTGCAGAATGTCTGTACCCAGTGAGGAGGGTAACAGCTTTTCCTGTGTGTGTGCAAGATCTCAAGGATTCAAGTCTGTCAGGTTCAGGATGTATAGCAATGAAAATTGTTTATCTAACTTATTCTGACTTTCCCCTGCTGCCCTCCTGCTTTTTGCAGGCTGTTCTGCCAACTTTGATTCTCCTTTCCCCTTTAAGTTACAGTGAAAAGAGAGTAGACTGCAAAGATAGAGCAAAGGATTCCTTTGAGCTTCGCTCAGGGGTTTAGCTGCAAGGCTCCAGCAAACACTTTTTGAGCTTCACTTACAAGTTTAATACACCACTAGCGCAGGTTTTCACGGATACAACGGAAGAATGCACTATTACAACTTAAAAGCAAGAATACTCTGTAACCACCTGGAAAGCTCACTAGCCATTAGTTAATTGCCTGCAGTTACAAACTTACAGCATGCTAAATATTCGTTTACCCCTCCAGGTAAGTGCTCTCAATCCCAGAAAAGTGGCCAAATCAGCGTTGTCAGCTGAAACCCTCCAGCTTCTCTTTATCTTACTTTCTCAGGCAACTGAACAGTGGTTTGGATTGAGACTCAGGACATATTTGCTGAGCGATTTCAAGGCTTGGCTCAGGTTTCAGTTCTTTGCATGGTGCAGCACTGCCCCGTTTGGTCTGTGGCTTGCTCGGAGCTGAGGTGTCTGCACAGCTCCCCACAGGGTTGGCCCTGCATAGCTGTGGCCTCAAGGTGATCCAAGGCTGGGTCGCTTTTACAGCCCTCCATGTGCACTACACAATACCAAAAACTTGTTTACAAACTATGAGCCAGACAACGGCTACACGAGTGAACATTGATAATTTCCTGCACTGTGTTTTGAGTGTTCTGTGAACCATTTAATCAATACCATGTTTTGCCTTTTCTTTAACTCTGAATATGTTTCAGGGCAAAGTACTTGTTTTGTATTTTGTTTTGGGATTGTCTGGTATGAAAAACACTTGTTAGGTCTCATTTGTAGGCTGAAAATACCTGGTATATCTTTATTGAAGCTTTTGATTCTTCTTTCCCTTACTCTGATTACTTTCTCCTTAAAAGTTTACATGCGGAAGGTCAGTGAATTGCACCCTAAATGTGTAGCAGAAAAATCTGTTTTATAAAACTGTATAGGAGAGGACACTTAGGGCTCAATAAACAGAATCCAGCAAGTCTTTGGTGTCTTTCAGGTCAGGTACTAATTAGGCATTAGTGTAGCCAGGAGTCTGGAGTGGGCCGTGTAGCTGGAAGAGCTGGAGCCTAATGAATCAGCAGGAAGCGTGGTCAAAATTGAGAGGGTCCATTGTCTTGTATTCAGTATATGAAATCTAGTAACATTCTTTTCATTTCAGAAATTCCAGTTGGATTTTAACCACTACGCTCGTGCTGTCAGTGTTGGTGCTGCTCTGGATTTGTTGTGCAACTGTAGCTACAGCTGTAGAGCAGTATGTTCCCTCCGAGGTAACGCTAGTTTATAACTTACGGTAGTTTGAATTTATTCATTATATTACTTTTATGTTACAGCTGTCTAGAGACTAAGAGACATCTAGGGGGAGGTTCAACCAGAAAGAGGCTTTTTTATTTTGCAGATGTGCTTAGCAAACCAATTTTGCTATTTAAATGATGATTTTATAGCTGAACAATTTTTGCTTATTGCTGTGACTGATGGTGCTCTGAGCCTTACTGAGGCAGCCCAGATATGATCTACTTTGGTTTGTAGCACTTTCCTCTTGACAGCCTTCAGATTACTCTTAATAAATGGAGATTGCTTCTAATTTCTCTGGGAATAAAACTGTACTGAGAGTTGGATGGTGTAGGTGGAACCCAGTATGGGTTTAATACAGGAGGATCAGCAATGAAAACAGAAGTCGCAGCGTATGACCGATGAGCACAGAGTCTGATCAGAGGGGAGCTGGCTGAACTGGCATCCTTAGTGCCCAGAGACTTCCCCACGCTTCTGATGTAGGCAAGGCTCTCACTGTGTTTAGGAACTAAAGGAGCACTGTATCTACTGCTGCTCTAGCTGACTTAGTACATTTCTTTTGGACTCAAATCTAGTTCCAGCCATGAATTTCAGACATTACAGAAAGCCTGGCTTAACTTGTGTTGAAGGGCTGCAGCTGTCAGAACTAGGAATGCAGTTGCCTAATGAAATGCATTTGATTCACAGTATGGCGAGTCTTAAAGTAAACTGTTTACATGTTTCAGAAGCTGAGCATCTATGGAGATTTGGAATACATGAATGAACAAAAACTGAACAGATATCCTTCCTCTGCACTCGTTGTGGTGAGATGCAAGACTGAGGAGCATGAAGAAGCAGGGCCTCTTCCCACAAAAGTCAATCTGGCTCAATCGTCAATTTAAATGTCTCCCTTGGCTCCCATAGACTAATTCTAACAGAGCTAGCGACTCCCGATCGTTCGTGGTGGTTCTTCAGATAAGAAGCTTAGCAACCAGTCTTTAAATGCAAACAAAGTTACAGAATCAACAAATGTCATGGGATTTTGTTTTCAACTAGTAGTGAAGATTCGGACATCTTGAATTTACATTTGTTTCCAGACATAATCACTTCTCACTGGTGTTTGCTCTGTGTCTTTTTGCTTACAAAAGCTGTAAGCATGCTTTCCATACTTCTGCCATGACACTTCCAAACTTACTTGTGTGTTCTAGGATGTAATGTGTACATTCAGAGTTAGCTTTGTAAAGGTATAAGAAATTTTAAGTAGTCAGGAGATGCCTTTTTAGTGTTGCACTTTCTGTTGTAGTTAAGAGAAAATATTATAAAAAATATCTGCTGAATTTTTGTACTTGTTAATGTCCATGCACAAACAGCCCTGTCTCCAAAAATAGAAATATATTTTTTCTACAGTGTGGCAATATCCACAATGGGAAGCATTCGTGAGGTACTGTAGGCTACAACTCAGCTCGTGAAAGATGGACACTTTGTTTGGGTTTGTGGACGTATCCCTTCACACGCAGAACATAACGTGGTCGATTATTTTGTCAAACGTTAACCTTTAAGTCTTAAATTGCTTGTAAAGTTAGCGCCTGTGTTTTCTGAAGAAATTCCACTTTCTGTTCTTGATTAATTATTCTGGTCTTGTAGCTTCATTTACAGAGATAAGTTGATTACTGAGAAATGAGAACAGACAAATAAAATTGACTGTATAAAAATTGTGACTATATAGCTTCTTGCCATGGTTAATTATTGACCACAACAGAGTCTGAAAGCCTGTCTGTAGCACTCCTCATGGGCAGTGTGACCTGGTTTTGCTACTTGATTCAGTAGCACAGTCCCAACTAACAATGTCCCTCATCTTTCTGATATGTTGTTTTTCAGCTCTCTTTGAGGAGGTTACTGGACGCTGGGTCCTGTGGCACTGACAACTTGGGGGTGCCTGTGGTTTGTGTTAAGGTCTCTAAGTGTTTGAAAGCTGGCTAGGATGTGTGATCTCCATCCCATCGTATTTTGTTGATTAAACAGAACTCCTTTGAAGGTTTAAAAACAAAAACAAACCCAAAAGAAACAAACAAACAAAACCCCAAATCAACACCTGGATGTTTTGAATTCCAGTGAGAGCTGTTGATGTTCTGGAGGGTGCAGTGTAACAGTGTTCCATCACCTTAAACTGAGAGTCATTCCTCATTCAGCTGTAACTGGTAGTTGTGTAACTACAGGCGATGGAGTGGAGCCTCGCAGGGGCCATTAAGCAGGAATGTGCCTGGAGTGGTTTGTGCAAGTCCCAGGCCAGAAGCACTCTTGGGATTTCTGTCCATGAGGTCTAAGATCATTAAGAGTTGTTTGTTTTAAGGAGGTTTCTATCAACATGCAAAAATTGCAATTTGAAGTCTTAAAGTAGCGGTACCTCTTCATGCTAAACTCTTCTCCAGGGGGATGACACAGCCCAGTAATTTGGGTGCCAGAAGCCACTGCCAGGTACCTTTGTGTGTAGGTGATGTTACTGCAAAGGCCTCAAGTGTTGACTGTGGTGGAAATCGATGGTGTGATGTTTTCCCAACTCTGTTCACTTGCATGATCCCGGGGGTGGGAAACCCCTCCGTCCGCCGCAGCGATTCAGTCGGGACGTGTGTTTCTGCTCCGCAGTGCAAACCTCGGTGTACGGCCCCGTTTCGGGGCAGGGTGGCAGCGTTCGCTTCGAGTGGGAAATGCGATTGGTGCAATGGATGTGTAACTTTATTTGTAAATATGGCCTTTATTTCAGTGATTACTGCCTGTCTTCTCAGCACGGTGGTGTTCAGGATTGCCTTTCTGGAAGCAACATTAGCAATCCCACTTCTGAGTTACTCACATGGAAATGTTTTCACATCTGCTAAATGTTTTCCTTCCCTATTATACATAGCTGTGGAGGGGGTGTTGCAGCATCACACAAACATGGCTGTTTGCCTGTTTCAGATGTGCAATACCACCTCTGTTACGTCGGTGATTTGAGTTCACAAAACTCTCTGTTCCAACTCTCTGTTTGACTTTACTACTTGCACTTCTAGGTTTGAGTTAACCAGCTTCTGCTTTGATTTGGTGGTGTATCTGCCAACAACAAAAGGAGAGAACTCAACACAAGTTTTCCGTGTTGTCTTTTGTTCGCTGTTTAATGACATTTCAGCTAAGTGATCTGTGCAGTGAAGCCAGTGATGCGGCGATACACCGTTAGGTCACGGGAAGCTCTGTGCCTGTGGCAGTCTGTCACTTGGCACTGCCATTTCCAGAGTCAGCCAGAGTCTGAAGATTTTAAGTGTTGCACTTGTAAGCTCCTGTCAAAGTATCTTCCCTGGGTAAAATCAGATAGTGGCTCGTCTGCGGTAATTGAACCGTTTCTCAAGATTTCTAATCTAAATGGACTATTTAAGATAGCTTGGCAGTTGACTTTGCAAAATGGCTTGTCCTACTCGTTTTTAGTTAAATGTTTGAATGCTTGACATCTTCATTTTCAGAGGCTGTGATTTGGGTTTGATCTCTGCCCAGAACCACTGTCTAAATGAAGGGCCTTAAATTATTGAAGCTGCAGAAGGGGAGCATTTTATATTCTCTTTAGGCATGTGTTCAGCTGAACTTGTATCAGGTTTTAAATGGAATCATCTTGACATAAATGAGGCAACCCTCTCAAGTGTGTGCAATTCATCGCTAGCAGAAATAGCCATGGTACATTTGGAGCTTGGGATATTTTTTAGGTGCTAGGATAAACATCAGTCTGGTATTTTCACCCCAAATCCCCCTTAGAAGAGGAGAGCTTTCTAGCACCAAGTTTAACAGTGATGAAGAGAAGCTTCTGCTTTAGACAGATTGTCGTTGCTATGCCAAAGGAGGAGCTCCTAAAAGACTCTGGCCTGTAAACAGGTGAGTGCAGCACTGGCAGATGCCCTTGTCAAGAAGCATACATTAACTTGAGGTTAATGTGATGGAGAATGAGTTGTACACGTGGGGATGGAGAGGGAAGCAGCTGTAATTGTTCTTCCCCATTGGGCATTATTTGGTGCTTTGAATCAATCTGAGGCAACTGTCTCGAGGCCAACTGATAGGCAATCTTGCTGCCAGCTTCTCCTCCAAAGCCCTGGTAAACTAGTTCTGCTAATGCTTGGGGAGTAATTGTGATCTGTGGCAACAGTATGGAGGCACTTAGGTCCTATGGACCCTCCTGCAAGGAAGAGGAACACGGGCTCCTTGAACACTTCATGCCAGTGCTTTTCTCCCCCCCCCCCACTCCCATGGCAAAGCTGCCTGCTCAGCACATTTTATCCTTGAAGCTGCAGAACTCCACTCACTGTGCTGTGCTAAGACTGGTTTAGAAGACTGCAAGTTATTTGTTAGTTCATGTTAGATACAGGCTGAGCTATTAAGACTTAACTGCAGGCCTGGAAGTTGAAGTACACAAGTAAAAGAGAGGATCCTGGAGGATTTGCTGTGCCTGTGCTTGTTGTCCAAGCAGGGAAGCTATTCTAGATGTCTGTATCCTGCAGAGCTCTGCTGAGTTCTGATCACCTCGCAGGAGTCTGGGCTGATGCTGCTGTGAGGTTGGTGTGTCAGCTCTGTCTTGGGATGGAGGTGAGGAGAAAGGAGACGTGCATGAAGATGATCAGCCTCTCTTCCTTCGAGGCTTCATCATGAAGGGGTGTTCTCCTTGACAGGTACCAGAGTAAATGCAGTTGGTGTCAGCCAGGGATGAGCGTTGATCTTCCAAACTGATGTCAGGAGTGGCAGTGGGGTTCTCAGCATCCAAAATCTGTGTCCTTTATGATTTGCCTAATGCCCTGTTGTGAAACCAAGATGAAGCCAGGAGGAATAAGAAGCAAAGCAGAAACCCCACTTCCAACCAGACCTGGAGCCTGGGCTCAGCACTCCCTTCCCCATCCTCTCCTGCTTGCACGCGCAGGCAGCAGCACACTCCTTGTTTTCTTACCTCTGTTGGGGTTTGTATCCTGGTTACGTTGCGTGTGTTAGGGCGCAGAAAACTCCCTGTGGTGCTTTTTGCTGCTGTGAGAGCTGCAGCTTTGGGAAGCATGAACAAAACTCACCCCCAGGTACAGTCCTCCTCTTATTTATGTGCAGCTGTTTCTTTAAGTATATGTGTTCTTGGTGGTGTTGTTTGAGCTCTTTATCACTGGTTTCTGTGAGATTTTGGGTTGTTTCTACTTGATCTAATTTAATATAAAAGGGAAGTGCTGATACAAAGTGCTAGGCTTGCACTAGTGTTTGTTTTACACATGGGTAACTAGGATTGAAAAGGTGATCTGATCGATCGCTTCGTGAATGAAACCTGGGCCACGTTTCCACCGGGGCAAAGTTTGCTTGTGTGTGAAAATAAAGGAATACATTGTATATTCCTGGTATGAGAACTAGAAAGGGATCCCTTGTGTGGTTACTGCCTCCTGCTTCTGTAAACGGTCTTTTATTCCTTTCCTTCTAGAGAAATGGGGATCTAGCTCCTTTTGATTCAACAAAGTCCTTCTCTGAAGAAAGAGGTAACGAATAAAATGCAGAGCTTAACATTTTTGTTATTAAAGTATAAATCAATTGAAACTCTCCATGTAATGTAAAATACAACCAGTATTTATGGTCTGTGAGACTGGGTTTTATTTTTTTCCCCTTTCTGTCTAGTGAAACATCCAGACTATAAAATTAATAAACTTAAGCTGTTCTTTGTTGGCCTGGAGTTGGCGGTCTTATGCTATCGGAGCACGATAAGTAACCTTTGTCTGTCACAGAAAGGTCATCATGAACTTGCTATAGGCTTTCTATACAGTTTAATAGCCAAACTTCAGCAAATTTTGTCCATATTAAGAAGGAGAAGATAAGATCAGGCAGAATCAATAGAAAACCTGTAGATCAAGTTGCAACATTTCATCACTGACGGTATTTTATACTTGTGTCTGCAACTGTTGTGCTTTCTGGTCAAAGGTGTTGTCTCGCAGACACAGGCATGCTGTAATTCACCAGTTTTCTTTCAAGCTGAAATGTTCTGTGTTTGATTCCCGCTCAGGCGTGATGGAGGGGGGCTGGTTGCTGCAGCTGGGATCCCTTTGCTGTTCAGCAAAGGCCGTGCCCTTCCTCGTGTTTGTACAACACGACAATGAAGTAAATATGAAGCACAGCTAAGACAAATTCTAACTTCTCAATCACAGCTCTTTAACTTCTGAAACATGAAAATCCAATTATATACGCAGGGTTGTCTGAAGTGACTGGTTACGTGTTTCTCGGATGATCACATTAATGTTTTTTCTGTTGATCTGGAAATACAAAGGTATGCAAGAAAACACAGCGTCAGTTTAGAGGCAGCTCTCAGCTGCTGAGAGTGGAGGGCAGCTGATCAGTGTTGCTCTTACGTGTCCTGCTGTTGTGTTGCAATGCCTGTGGGTTTGGCCTTTAGCTTCTGGATTTGATTTACGTATGTGACTTTCTGATAGTTGGAGTCCTGGAAGATCACTGCCCTTTGTACCCTGGAGATGTCTTTGGGGAGGGAAGGGACAGCTCTTTGGCCAGTTCTAACTATTTTGAGATGATAATTTAGCCTCATTCCGTGAGAGCATTAAAGTTGTAGTTGGGGCAGAAAGCCTGAAGAGCTGTAAAATGCAATTTCACCTCTTGAGGAGTTTTGCCTTGAGTGCTGGGAGGGCACCTTTCCCAGCCTTACACTGACCTGACTTGTGTTTCAGCTGTTTAACGGCTGAGTTTGGCTATTAAAACTCGACTATCAACCCCTAAACCCCCAGCAGCCCCCTGCCAGTCCCACATGCAGAGCCCCCAAAACATCACCCTCATGGCTCTGTGCTGTTCCTCTCCAAAACACCTTGAGTCTGCTCAGCCCTGTCAGACCCTTCCCCAGCCCCTCACCTCTTGCTCTTGCCTCCCAGCAGGTGACTGCCAGCCATGTGGTGCCTGCACGGGCTGCACATGGAGGTGCATCTGCATCTCTGCCGTGGTGCTGCTTGTCCTCGCTGCTGCCGTGGGCTTAGCAGTGGCACTGGGACTCCTGCTACAAGCACCAGGTTGGTATACCAAGAGTCATTATTTTTGTGATAAAAGAGACAGAAAATGATGTTGCATGAGAAGAGCATTCCTGTCCATCACCTTGCTTGAAGCAGTGCTTCCCAGCACAGACTGGGAAGAAGGAAAAGGACTGGCAAGGTGATGTGGGGCTGTGCCAGCCTTGCACAGTCTGAGTTGCCACCAGCCATTCCTCAGCTTCATTGTCCTGCTCTTATAGGGCTGTGGTAATGCTGGTGGCATGGTCATGCTTCAGACTACTAGTATAGTTTTCAGACTCTGCCATCAATCTACCAGAAATTAATCCGGTCCTTGGTTACTTTCAGGACAACAAATGAATTTTGGAATTCCTCCTTTCTTTCTTTCTTTCTTTCTCTTGATCAGTTCTTCATACCCTGAAAATCTTGGAAAATAAAGTATTTCTTGTTCCCTTCAGTGAACCACTTCTGTGCAACCTCCCATAACAGAACAGGCTTCTTGTGTGACGACAGAGTGACCTGCATCCTGGCCAGCCAGGTCTGTGACAGAGTCAGCAACTGCAGGAATGGAGAAGATGAGCAGGAGAAACTCTGTGGTGAGCAGTTTTGTTGTGACCGTCCTCCCCATGCTGGTGTTCCTCTTGTGAGGCAGAGCAGCCGGTGTCATTCTAATCCTGCTCCGTGCCTCTAGCTGCACATATGAGCAGGTAAGCCTGGTGGGCCCTTTGTAGGGCAGATGCGGAAAGATGGCACTGCCCAAAACCCAGCAGGAGTGCCAAGAATCAAAGGTTCCAAGCTTGTCTGATCTTCCTAGTTTTTTTTTTTTAAACCATGATGCAGTTTTCCTCCATTGGTTAAACTCTGTACCTACACAGCTAATTTATTGTCCAGTTACCCTGGAAAAAAGCCACCTCATTAAAGTGGAAGCCCCAGGCACCCAGACTCTGCTTCCAGGTCAGCCACAAGCATCCCTTTTCCTCTCCAACTACAGCTTCTCCATCTGCAGCATCATTCATGCCCTGATGCTGCACAGGGAAGGACTGACCAACCCCTCGTGACAGCAGCCCTTGGTAGCTGCCATCCCCATTTTAGCCTGTGTATCTCTGCCCAGCGGAGCTGAGCATGTCCGGTGTGTCTGCCTTTGCAGGTGACTTGCCCCACAGCCTTCCAGGATACCTGGTTTTCAGATGCAGTAACCCCTCGTACTGGGTCTATGCTGATCAGAGGTGTAATGGGATGAACGACTGTGGAGACTGCTCTGATGAAATGGGGAGCTGTAAGTCTCTGTAAGGGCTGCTGTTGGGCAAAAGATCTTTTCTGCTGGTGGACTGAAATAGGTTGTTCAAGTGTGGAGCTCACTGGTGCTGCTGGAAACACCCAGAGATTGGCATCCACCACTAACACAAAATAGCTTGGGTAGGATGTATGAACCATGCGGGCTCCATCCCATCAGTGACCAGAGGCTCTGTGTCAAAGCCTGGTGGTAACGGAGAGGGGAAAGGCTCCATGCTTTGCTCCCAGCCCAAGTGTCATCCTTTCTCTGTGGCTTGCTGAATGTGGAGCAGTTTTGTGGTGATGTGTAGCTGCCAGCAGCAGCGATCATTCAAAGTGGCCTTTGGTTATTGGTCAGGAGATGGTCAGAGATGTCTCTGAGCTGGGTGGACTGACATGCCTCAGCAGCTTCAAAGCCATGTAGGTCCTTCTCTGACTAAAGTGAGCAGTAGATTTGCTCCTAAGTCACCCCCCTGGTTTTGAACCTCAGGTGAGATCTGCCCGTGTCAGCAGCTTTCTCTAGAGTAGCTTGCTGAAAAAAGAATAAATTACATCTAGTTGTTCCTTCCAGGATGGCATGTCTGCCGTGACGGTCATCACAATGTCACACTCTGTGGCTGTCTCCCACAAAGAGCACCAAGTGAGTGTCCTCTTTGTTGGGTTCACAGGTGCAGGGTTATCACCAGTGGCTTTTCAGTAGCTGCCAGGAGGTGAAAGGATAGCTACCCATGTAAGAAGGGAGGAAAGGTGTCGGTGCAGCAGAAGCATTTCTGTCCTGTTTTCTATTCCTTCCAGTGGCCGCCTGCCCCCCTTGTGGGTCAGAGTGGTGGAGCTGCAGCCCTGTGTTCTACGAGTACTGCTCCTGCATCCCCAGGTGGCTGTGCCGGGATGGTGTCCAGCACTGCCTCAGCTGGTCTGATGAGTATATCTGCAGACCATGAAGTCTTGGCACCCAGCAGCACTGCAGACAGCAGGGTGCTTCCTGCATTGTCACCTTTAAGCCTTGGTGTCCACCTGCTCTGCCACCCTCTTGGGAAGCTCCAACGCAAGGAAATCCTCATGAGCAGTGCTCTGACCAGCCCACAATGACACTGAGCAAGGATGAAGTGCATATCGCAGCTCATGCTGCAGGATAGACCCTGTGGGACACCTGCAAAGGTTCTCCTGTCACGGGAGGCGAGTCTTTTCTACATGGGAAGAGCACTGGCTTGCAACATTGACTCAGTGGGCTGTGTGCTGGCTGCCAGAGACTGTTCACAGATTCTGTGTCTGCCTAACCCTGGGCAAATGGGTTTCTTCTCCCTTTACAGGCTGCTGGATGAAGGTACATTGAGGACTACCCTAAAGAGCAGGAGCTGAGTGAGTTGAACCTTTCCAGCCCTTGAGTTAGTATTTCTCTCCAACACGTCTTCACACTCCTGATCCTTGCAGGCAGGAGGAGAAGCTTGTGTTTGTGTGCAAAGCACGTCTGCAGATGGTTTCAGCAGCAGCTTTGAAGGCTCTGCATTGATGCTCACAGGATGCTTCTTTGAGAATATTGTGCTGAGTATGACACCATGGGGACCTGCTGCACAGGCAACCTCTCATGCTGTTCTCAAACCATGAAGACCAACGTGACAAGGAAAGCTGGAGAGGTTTCAGGGTTTGTGGGGCTAAATCACAATGTCCCTGTGATTGCAGAGCTGTCCCTGCAAGCCAGGGCAGGGAACCAGCACAGATATAAAATGTAATTTTCTCGGAGCTGTGCACTTTTGGAGCAACAGCTTAGCAGGTTGAGAACAGCTGTGAGGCTGGCATGTGTTTGCACTGAAGTTGGCAAAGGAAGGAGGAAAAAAAGTCTCAGCCTCAGAGCAGAGAGCAGCAGAAAACCAAGTGCTGCTCCCAAAGCGCTGTGAGTTGCCACAGGTTCTGTTCATTGCTTGTTTCGTTCCTCTGCCAGCAGAGCAGGATCAGGCAGCCAAACCTTCAAAGCGTCCTCTGGATATAGATATGGACGTGCCACTGCAGCTTAAGAAAGACACAGACTTTCTCTGCTTCTTTGAAAGTCTCATCTACGTAAAATACTGTCTCTGAGAAAACCCCACTTTTACAGTGAGTGCGCTTACTTTTCTCGGCCCAAAATCAACATCAAGTGATCTTCCCATCACCATCTCAGGTAACAGATATTTAAAAATAAAACCTTGTTCACTCATTTCCTCTCTGTCCTGTGGTCTGCAGCTTTGTGTGTCACCATCACTTTTATCAGTGCTGAATGTTCCTTCTAATCCCTGGGGTAAAGCCGAGTTCTCTTACAAATCACTTTAGAGTATTCTGACTCATACTTCACCCAGAATGAGATGGCAAAACTCTGCAGAACAGAACCGGTACTACGGGAACCTTTTAAAGATGCATCTAATAACGTGTCCTCCTCAGTGCCTGGCTGGCTGGCTTCCCTGTGCCTGTGGAACATCGCTGCGGTGCGTTCGGTGCTGCAGCTCGGAAGAGAGGTTAGCAGTTTTCTAAGTAAACGTTTCTCACTTGCAAGCTTCCAGCCTCAATCAAAACCTGCAATCGAGATGCACATTTTTACTGGAGAATCACAGACATCTAACACTTCAACAAGGCTGAGTTGGGTTGGTAAGTAAAGCCTGGTTTCTTGTAGTTGCTGTTGTTCCTCTTGTTACCCCAAAGTATGTTCTGGGGCAACCAGTGATGAAGTCTTGCAGCATTTCTTAAGAGGAGCGCAGGGAGGGATGATTCAGAGGCAGCCCTGACGAGTCAACCACTCCTTCCTGGGGAAGAAGAGCTGCTTTCTGATCCTGTGGGCTCACCCACAGCCTGTTTTCCTGTTCCTGGGCTTTGAAAGTGGGAGGATGTGCATGCAACAAGATCTCTGTGTTGGGAGGGGGCAGGTGGGCTGTGACTGCTGCACGCTCCTACGGGGCAGCAGTCAAAGAAAGGTGGTAGAGGAGGGAAGAAGAATCTCATCCCTCATGATGGGAACTGTATATGGAGAACAGAACAACTGTATTTGGTAAGGATTTAATTAATCAGCTGTTAAAAGAAATAGAAACCCCAATGCTCAGCATATGGCCCAACTCATGTGATCAGTAAAAAACAGGTCCTCTGTATCAAAGATACTGGGACAGCCATGACTTTCTGGAGCCTCCAATGTTGGCTGTGTTTGGGGAGAGGATGCTGGTTATGCTGACACACGTGGCAGCTGCTGTATTCTCCCAGTCCAATGTTTGCCAATCACTGACATAATTTCAAGGTGTTCCCAAGGGTGAAGAGGAAAGGGTCAGGGCATACAGTGTGTGAGTGTGTGGAACCAGATGTTTATGCTTGCTGTGTGGAAGGCTGCTTCTCCACTGCAGCAGATGCCAAGTGGCAGCTGGATGGGGATGATGATGGAATTTGGGAATCCTTACTTTATTGTCAGACATGATAAAGAAGGCAAATGCCTAGGGAAGGAAAGATTATTGTGCCACCTTCTCTCTCCTTCAGCAGGAGGGTGAGGAAACAGAGGGAGGCTTAGGGTGCATGGAGGATACCCCTGGCCACAGAGGAAAGCAAACACACTCTCCCTCTCCACCATCTCTCAGCTTTATAATTGAGTTGAACCACAAAGAAATGGGCTCAGGAATGTGATATCTGCATCTAGCATAGCCAGTAAAGGTTTACTGATGTCAGAAGAGCTGACCCACTTGCTAACCTGCAGGGTAGGGCCCCAGGGTTGCTCTCTGGTTGATGTCGCTGTATCAGGTCACAGTGAGCACTCCCGGGAGGCCAGAGCTGTGACCAATGGCCTCAGGTTAGAAGAGGGGAACCAAAGACTCATCCTGCTCTGGATTTACACCTGTGAAGAGACGAGCCACAAGAGAGTCAGGAAGCCGTGGTCCATGTGCAGCAAGTCTTGGAAGCCAGCCTAGGAGTAGCCAGGGACACACCAGACAGTTTGAGCAGGTGCTTGGCTGGGCCCATCTGTTTTGGGGTGAGTCTCCTCCTGTCGTGTTTTTTTTTTTTCAATGTTACTTTACTGCCTTGTTCCTGGTCAGCAGAGCCTGTGTGCCTTGCAGAGCAATGAACAGAGATTAGGGGGTTAAGGACATAGTGGTAAGTGTGTCTAAGTCTTCCTAGGATAAAATGTGCACTGTGGTTGGTGTGTTTAAAAGAGGAAGTCTGGTGGTCAGCAAGAAACCTAAGAAAAGGAGTAATTGTACCAGGGATGGTGAACGTAAGAAACACAGCACTCTAAAACACCTCTTCTGAAAAGGAAAGATGTACTGTATTATTTGACCAACAAGCCTGTGACCTGGGCATTCACATTGTCATGATGTGCTGATTTTCTGGCTTGAGGCATCAGCTCCCAGCTGCTTTACAGATGTGAAATGGAGTGCACAAGTCTCTGAGACGTGCATCTCTCCGCGGTCAGATTGGCAGACCTCCACTGTGGTGGAAGGGCCAGCAGAGAAATCCATGTTGAATCTGTTGAACGAGAAGCCGGCAGTGGGAGGAGGATGATACTTGAGCCTCCCTGTCAAGCCACCATTTTGCTAAGTCACTAATTTATGCCATTTTTTTTTTTTTTTTCAGCAGAGGGCTGATGTAGTTGACAGTGGAGTTATTAATAGCCTCAAGTTTCTGTGTGGAAAAAATACAAGGCTTGAATGCAGGCATGGCTGGGTTGTGTGTAGTCCTTTTTTGAGGAAAAATTCAGCAATAAAAGGAGAAAGAGCGAAAGGGTTTGGGCTCTTCCCACATTCCTGAGGTGAAGTTCCTTTTCTTGGCCTCACTGTGATGTGTTCGAAAGATGTGTTGCTCTTCTTGTTGCTGAATTAAACAGCAGTATGAGAGGAAGATCTCCTTTAAATAAACACTAATAGAGGAAACCTGTAGGAAATTCTTGGCCTTATAGGCCTAAGAGCACAATGATGGTCACAGTGCCCAACTCACCGACTCTGTGCATCTCAGCCAGTTTTGACAGGGACAGTCTGGGTGGGAATTCAGGGATCAACAGACCCCCAGCATTACAGCTGTACTGACTACAGACAGACCCGCACAGAACGAGTCTGAGTATCTAGGGGCTTTACAGCAAATATGTATATTCCATATTTGAATTAAAAACTTCCCTGAATGTTTTTTAGATGGGGAATTATTGTCAGCATATTGCAGGCACACTGAGAATGGATTTTAAACCACAGAATGCTCTCTAATGCAGTGAATTTGCTTATAAGGCAGAATATGTTACAATGGCAGAGTCCCATCTCTCCTGTAACCCAGTTTCAGCTTTCCTTTCCTGGGCTAAAATGAGAGATATGGAACTTCTGTTCTACTCGGGATTTCTGCAAGAACTGTTACTGAGGGGTTGCTGCCTCTCTGCCTCCCTCCCCTGGGGCCTGTGCTTATCCTCTTTGCTTCCTCCTTTTGTCAGAGCTCTGTCAGCACAGCCTGGTGCTTACAGGCTGTGGTTTATGTTCTACAATCCCTGCTGAAGTCCCAGGACACTTGACAAGCACAGTTGCAGCTTCCTTTCAGCTGAGCTGCAGCGATTAGTCTTCTGCCCCTCAGGAGGCAAGCGAGGAGGAGGGGTGCGACCAGCTATTTTTGCAAATGATATCTATGTCAGAAGAATTACTTAAGGATGACAACAAAAACTTTATTTGAAAAAATTATTATGTATTGAAAATATACAGTAGTATAATCACCTTCTCCTTGACTCTATCCATCCCCAAGCATAGGTTAACCCACAAGCATCTCACAGCAACCAGATTCAACAATACTGGTCTCCTTTGTTACTCCTCAGTATGTCTAAATTCTGTCATCAGCAAGAAAATGACAAACAAAAGACCCACTTCTTTCTGACTCAGTAGGTATTTAACAAATCCCAGTCCTCCACAGTGAGGCACAGATGCTTCTGTTTGGAAGTCCTTTCTCTCTCTTGTTCAGCCAAAGCTCTTTTCTTATTGTTCTTTAATTCGTGGCTGCCCACAACCTCCCTTTTCAAAGGTAAATGGCAATTTGGAACTTTCTCTTTATAAAACTGTAAGTTTCCAGATGCTTTTGTTTCTGTCTCCGCCAGCCTGCATTTGACTACCTCCTCTATTCTGTGTGTCTTGCCATCTACAGGGGGAAAAAAAAAAGTTAAGTTTAGATTTAGGACTTAGGGAAAAACAGAATTATGCTGTAAAATGCATACTTGTGGCATACTGACTGCTTTGCTGTAATGTGCACAGAATAATGTGAATGTTTCTATTTTGGACTCAGAATTTTAAGGAGAGAACTGAGTAATTTTTATGTTGCCCTAAGCATGCTGCCATGCTGCACTTCAAGATTATCCAGCAGTCTAAGGAATTAAAAAAACCTCAAACACATTGTAATGCAGTTACAGAAATGATGAAACTGCAGATCTGAGATGCTATTTGTACTAATTAAAAAAAAAAAAAGAGAGAGAAAATATTCCTTGTAGAAAACAAATAAACTATGTGGTCTCTTTGCAGTTACGTACAGAAGCGCAGAGCTGCTGTTCTGGATGTCAAGTTCTCCTGTGGCTTGATGGCCTCCATAACTGCTTGCTCCCACTGCAAAACTGTCTGAAATAACATTTGAAGGAGTTAAAATGTTTCTTCTAAAATTTACAGAAACATCACTGAAAACAACTCAATCCCTTATGCTTTTCTATTCAGTGGTTCAATACACCACAAGGACAATTTCTGGAGAGTAAAACAGACTAAGATCCATACCTGTTCTGCCCATCCCTCTGTTTTGCAGTTACTATGATCAAATTCTTTCAGAGGCACTTTGGAGTGCACCAGGCCTATCTGCATTTGGATCCGCTTGATGACGGCATTAACGTCCTAGCGAACAGGGAAATAAAGCAGTCAGAAGAACGTTTGATGACACTTGTCCACTAAACTTAAAACAGACGCCTTTTTTTTTTACCTTGAGACCTGTCCCAGAAATGTCCAAACAATTCAACTTCTTGAAAGAGAGAAGGTATCCAATTCCCACATCTGTGATTTTAGGGTTACCTGTAATGTCAAGTAACGTTAACTAAGTTGCAAGGTGTTAAGAAAGATGAGCAAGAAAATATTTGTTGTGAAAGCTAATATTGGAAGAGGGGTTTGGTCTTTTCTTGTAGTATGCTTCATGTTTTGACTTTCTCCCTCCAATGATGAAAATATAAGCATTTACAATATCAATTTTCAAACTATCAAAAATATTTATGTAAGTAGCAAGTGGCTGAGACTACAGGTATGACCTGTGCCATCTGGAATGTTGCTGGTGGAACTTGGGGTTGATGGGAATCATCAAATTACTTGTATTCCTTCAATATTAAGGAGGATAAATTCTTTATCAGAGAGGATACAGGTTGCTTCTTGTATTAAATCATGAAGTACTTACAAGACAAGTCTAACACCAAAAGATTCTCTAGTCCCTTTTTCAGTACTCGTACTGGTGCTGTCATTCTGCGAAGGCCTGCGTCTGATAAAGAGTTGTCTTTCAGGAGAAGCCGTTTTACGCTGGGAGGAGAGATACAAGTGCACAGTTTATAGTCATTACTTTAGACATCCTAAAACTCGTGTGTTGGAAGGCTAGGGTCTTCCTGTGCCCAGCCCTTCAGCCTACTCTGATAACATTAGCAAGAAAGAAGCCTGGGCTAGTAGGACTAGCAAATCTCTTTCTGCCCGCCCAGCAGAAGCACTTAATTAACCAGCTATTCCCAGAGCTCCAGTGACAAACCAGTCCTAGAGCACAAACAGTTGCTAAGAGAGACAATGAGGTTATTTATATACTGAAGTTCTTTAATCCAAGGCTGCCTATGTCAAATCCACTCAAAACTAAAACCAGAAAATGCTTCGCAAAAGGGGAGAGGACAGATTTTGTCAGAGATATGGCAATGATTTTAAGTAAGCAGCAAGGTATTGTGACAAATGAACAAAACTTAGGGAAAAACATAACCATTCTCCAGAACACTTCAAAACAAAACCTTGATGCAAAATGCACCAAAATCTGGTAGTAACCTAGTATCCCCTAACTGGCTTAAAATTTTCCAAAATTTCCTACTTTTCAATCTTTTGTGTCAAAAAAAATTACAGAATTTATTTTTTGAAATGTTAGCTAACTACATTTTCAACCTACTGCTTGCAGAAATCTTCAGGTGGAGCACTGGTTTGCTTAAAAATTGCTAATAAAGTTCCCTCTTAGAAAATAAAAGTGTAAAACTGTTCCAAATACTTAAGATGCAGTTATTACCTGGCCAGTGGAAATTATAGTTGATTTAAAAAAAAAAGAGACTGTAAATTTTCTTGCAGATTTGTAGGGCCTTTTACAACTTGGTATGTGCTTTGGATCACGTGTTTTGTTTACAATAAATCCTGTATTTTGTTTACCTCAAGAATAGGTTTTATGAACAACCACAATCTTCAAACTTAGAGATCGCTGCCTGCGAAACTAAAGTTTCAGCTTGATTCTTTGAACTGCTCAGTCATAGGAAAAGGAAGGGTCATTTTTAGCTATGTGTCAAGAAACTGGTACCTAGACAGAGCCTCTTTGGTGAGGTGTTCCAGCAGTTCGTGTTCATCTCCAAGCTTACAACAGGAGAGATCCAAACATGTCAGCTCCCGGAATGACTTAATTTCTTCTAGTTTTTCAGAGATAACCAGGTATCTAAAAAACAAACAAACAAGCTATCAGTGTTCAGGCATATAAGGTGGTAAGGTGGCACCTCTATCCTCAGGCATCACAAGCATAATGCAGTTGTTTCTTCTAAGTACCTGTGCGAAAAGTGACAGAAATTAGCCAGCTGTCCTAACTACCTTTTTATGTGCAGTCTGCACACAACACATCTGAATTTCCAGCCTTCTCCTTCTACAAGGTCCATTCCAACCCCTACCATTCTATGACTCTATGATTCTATGAAATGTCATGGTTTTGCTTTGATGCAACATATTGGACTAACAATTACAGACTTCAACTTGGCAACATGGCAGCTGGGGACTTCTTTACAGAGTATTATTGCATCATTTCAGCGTAATGCAAAATATATATTCCAGTTTACCATAAATAAACATCACAAACTGCTCTTCCTCAGTATCTAGGAACTTCAAGTTTCAAATCTACTTCAGATATATCAAATGGCTTGTCAAATGGTGATATTTTACCTTTTATGTATGTAAAAGAAATACTTCACTAGAGATAAAAGCCCTACAGGACACCTGCAGTACTCCAGCTAGAGCTGTGACTACACCCCCAGCAACAGTTGCACAGTGGGTTATTTTTTTAGCTCTGTTGGTTCCCTGATCTGATTCACTCCACAGCCATGCAAACATCTGTGCTGGAACTATTCAGTAGGAGGTTTAGAGCTGGGAACAAACCACTGAAGAATGGCATGCATGAATATGCAGTAATAAGCACGTAGCAGTCACTACCTCACCATGTCCCCTGCATTTACTTCTTGTTGTCCCCATGGAAATACAAGCTCCAAATTCACTAATTCCTGAATTTAACTTATGTTCCCTAGGGCAAGTCAAACCCCGAGGTCAGCATCTTCGCTGTGGAAAGGAGGGGTGCGTACTAATTTGATCCCTCAAGGAACACATCTTTGGCCATGCAAACAAGGGGACCTCAATAACCTCCCACTGCAAGTTTACCTGTCAAACTACCCCACCACATCTCTTTGCCATGCACTTCAGGTACGTGGAAGGCAGCACATATAGTCAAGCTCAAGTCAACTCTTGATAAATCCTACTAGCTCAGGGGGGTGCGAAGACAAGAGTGGGCTCTTTTAGAAATAAGATACATCAGAAAATACCTTAAGATCTTACTTCCTAGATTTCAAAGATTTGATACTTAATTCAGCTTTCTGTAATGGCAAAAGATGCCAGAGGTGATTTCATTTGAATTAAGCCCATAAAAAGTATCTGTACTAGAGATCAAAAGGGAGTAGTTTTAAAGGATAAAATAAAGGGTAACTGACCTCTGCTCCAAACATTCCTACTGTGCTCAGAACACCCTTGGCACTTCAGATGAATATGCCTGTACTTTTATTTAACTGGATAAACCATTCCTTTTTCAAGTGTACAGGTGGAAGATAGACCAGTTATATTACTGGGAATGACTTCAGTAGGAGGAAGGCTCTAAAAATGTAATCCAGTTTTAAGCTTCCTAAGACTCTTTTAATGAAAGACAACGTGGACATTGAGAAGATGGAGAAAAACAGTGCTGGACTCAAATCCAAACCTCATTAAAGCACATTCAGTATGGGGATGGAAACTGCAAACTAAGGTAAAAGCTGCCTGACTTCAAATTCTCTACGTTACCTACAAGATTTCTTCTCTATCTTCTTCTGAGCCCCCCCAAATGAAATGGGATAGCAGGCTCATAGTAAATAAACTCAGATGGTTTGCAAGGGTGTATTTTATCTGTGCAGGCAGCTAAGTATGTTGAAATGCTTATAAAGAGCAATTACAAAAACATCCCATGAAATACCTGAGAACGTGTTAAACACACAGATTGCTAGGGAAGTGCTGACTATTATTGTTAAAAGAGAGTTGCAGATTTAATCCTTCAAATAAAATCCCCTGTTAGTTAACATGGATGTAGTCCATGTTAGTACCTGTGTTATGATTTGTATTTGAGAATGAAACCAGCAGCTGAACTTGGAGAATGGGACAAAAAAATAGGAAACAGAAGTGTGAGATAGGGCCATTTCATTAACATTAATGTGTCACAGGCCCAACAGAGGGGTTTTTTGGTTTGGTTTGGTTTTTTTGAGAGAAAATAATTTGAAGGCAACTTTAAGTGTGCTAGCAAAACCCAGCAGCAGATGATGGTATTTGTTACTGCACACACTTACCTATTCCGCAAGCATAATGAACATAGCACCAAATTGCCATATGCTTCAGTAAACTTCTGTAGAGCTCTCAGTCCTGTTACTGGTTCTGTGAACTTCTGTCTTGCTTCTGCAGCTGAAAAGAGCTTTTCAGCAATCTGCTCTGGGAAACCAATCAACGAGTCAATGTGATCAACATTGTCAGAAATGTAACCCAGCACTAGGCTGAAGAGAGACTTTGCCGAGTACCGGAGATTCCCCTCCTTAGTGTACGTGAAGATGAAATGATCAGTCCTCTGCCTCCTTGCCCTATCGTCCTCCCTGTTCATACAAAGCTCCACTGAAAATCCTCTGGAAAACAGCCTAAAAGGTCTGGTCTTGGGAGTGACATTCTGTATGCCGCCTGCACCCTGATTTACCACATGCAGCTTCCCATTTTCACGCACGTATATTGGCCCAGTATCCAAACAGTTTTCTGAGCGGAGACAGTAAGACATTCCTCTCGTCCAGTTCTGAAAAAAATAAGGCGTAGACAGGTAAAGAACATCCATAGAGGAAAATACGACTCGGGAAAGACCCCAAACCCTGGCAGCTCTCCTCAGTGCGCTGAGCATGGTCATGTAACCATGCAGCGCATGGATGGGCAGGCTGCGTGGAACAGGGCACGCATCAGCTGCCATCAAACCGCAAACACCAGTCAAGTGGGAACTGAACCCAAGGCTGGCAGAGGTGAAGGGCCTTTGCTCTGGCAAAGCCCTGCCGCTCTGTGCCTGGTGCCCATCAGAGGCCTGGGGCTGGATCCCAGTCCAGGCACAGGCAGTGGGGGTCTGAGGCTGCTGTGTGGGAAGCAGCCTCCACAGCTTGTCCCGGCTCTGATGCAGGCAGCAGGGGAGAGGAGGAGGAGGGCAAATGGCCGACTGCAGCAGGGCAATGGAGCCTGCTGGAGAATCTCCCTCCCTGGGAAGGTGGCCAGGTTCCCGGTGCCCCTTCCCCAGCTCAGCCGGTGCCAGGGGGCTCTGGTTGGTGAGCCGTGGTCTTGGGCGGGGAGGGGGCGAGGGGGGGGGGGAAGGCGCAGACCCT
>JAAGNO010029299.1:20960-36074 GCA_033439905.1 Ceryle rudis
TTGGTGCCCATTGCCCCTTGTCCTGTCCCTGGGCACCACTGAAAATCAAGAGTCTGGCCCCATCCTCTTGCCCCCTGCCTTTTAGATATTGATGAGCAATTTTAACACACAGTTTAGAATGCAGAAAATTAGATCCTTGAATTATATTACACCAGCTGGTAAATGTTTAGCATTTGGTGTAAAAAGAGTGTAAATTGTGAATGCTTGTTGTTTAATTTTCAGCCCAAAACAGAGAACTGTTATTAGAGTTTTAGGAGGGGTTGGGAGGTTTTTCTTCCATTTGTTTCTGTTGTGGTTTGTTTGGGTTTTGTTGGTGTGGGGGGGGGGTTAATTATACAACAGAATTACCACTTTGAGTAGCAGGAGAAAATGTGAGGTTTTTGTTGGTTTTTTTGTTTTTTTTTTTTAAGAAAAAGTAACTCCAATGGCTGAGTCAGAAGTGACTAAAATTGTAGAGTTAGACTGATTTTTTAAACTCTATTTCATACGTAATCAGCTAAATCAATCAACCAGGTTGATTTCTGATTGCATAAAGTATTTAAAACACAAAGCAAGAGTATTGCAACCATTCACTTTTCAGGCTGAATTAGGTTGGTATTTTCATGGAAATAGAGATGCCGCTTATGTTTGACCGACAGAAAAATTTCATGAACTTACATTTATAATTTTCATAAATTGCTTCGGTACGTTCCACTATCACCATCTCCTTAATGACTTAATGATTTATTTAAATGGTTATTCAATATTTTTTTAAAGGGCAACATATTGCTCCTTATTTTTACTAGGCAGAGATAAAGTGATGTGGAGGTCGAGTGTAACCCAGTGGAGATTCAACAGTACAAAGACCTTCAACAGAAGAAGTTGAGAGGTGACATACCCATCTGGCCACAGCTTCCATCACAAAATGGGAGCATTGCTTTCTACAGAGGCTGTTGTAGAGGTGATGAAGCATCTGAAATCAGACAATGAAGGGGGCTTACTGCAGCCAGGAGGAAGAGGTGGAGCATCCATTTGTGGCTCCTGCTCTGCCTGGATGTCTTGATGGTGTCCAAGCAGTCTACTGGGAAACATGGCCAGCATGGAAGACAAGTCTCTTTCTCCATGTCCTGGCCATGCCTAGGGCCACTGTGGCATCACTGAGATCATCAGCTGTATACCCAAGGAGAAATGCAAAGGGTGGCTCACAGCAGGGCAGAAACTTTGTCTCTTGATCAAACAAGATGAATATTTAGAGGTCTCCCCTCCTGTCCTCACTAACTGACACATGGTTGAACTCAGAAACTAGAAAGGACTTTGTGTTCTGCCTTTTCCCTGTGCTTTTTAAATTCTCTTATTTCCCTTCTACTCCTCCCTCATATTCTTCTGCCTTGTTCTTTTGTTTCATGAGAAGCTTTGTACCTAGTGATGGTTCTGGGCCATGAAGGCAAAAATAATTTCTTGGGTATTTTGCTGCTGAGGGAGCGATCTGAATACCACACAAAGCCAGAGGGCAGAAATACCGCAAACTGTCTAATACTGAGAGACTACTTGGTCCTTGATTTATGGGGCACTCTGGTCATTGACGTGCTGGATGGAGAAACTTGTGTTGCTTCAGGCAGCAACATGAAATAGCAAGAATTATCCATCTGCTCTCTGTTTGCCATCTGTTTATTTGTTCAAAGACTAATATGGGCAGGGTGGAGTGATAAGGAAAGGCTACACATTCAGAGTATAATGAACTGACCACAGAAGCTTAGCCTTAAGAAGCCTAAAACCAAAACAGAATGGGGGAAGTCACAAGTATATAGAGGGAAAAGGGTCTTTTTTTTTTGCGGTTGGGCTTCTTGGTGCTCCTTTTAAGTATCTCTGCTGAAGTCATCATTTGGCTGAATTTAATGATTGATTTTGATTTTTTCCTTTGGATTTGAAAAAGTAAGTCTAAAGCAAATAAAAAAAAAAAAAGATTTATATTTGTATTGGAAAGATCACCTTCACTCCTGTTTTACTTGTGAGCTATGCAGTTCCTCCTGATCCACGTGCATATATGGTCTTCAGCCTCAGCCACGTTTAATCTCTTCAGTATCTATAGAAGCAGGAGCTGGTCATTAAAACAGTTTTGCTGAGCCCCACCAGAAGTTGTCTAAAAAATTGTCTTTTACTTGTAGCAATTTCATTAGGGAATTGGAAGTAAGCAAGGCAAGATGCTGAAGTACCTGGAAAGATGCTGAAGTGCCTCAAGCACACAATTGCTACTTTCCAATAAAGCCTTTGGAAGTATCAACCTTTAGCCGAACGATCTATGGCTTGAGTATTGGTTCCGTGAATTTGCTGAATGGAAGATGAAAAGCTCTGGATGTTCTCTCTGCTGCTTTGTGAAGAGGAATAGATGAACTCTCTGATGCCAACTTCTCTAGCATGACATCTGCTAAAAGCTCCTAAGTCCTAAGCACTTCCAGATATACCTATTCTGGGAGGCGTTTAAGACTTTCCCTACATTTTGCACTGGTCTTTAATTTCCACATCTCTAAGTTTTGCTTGAATGTGTATTTTATTTTATTTTTCTTTCCCCTGATGAGGAAAACCACACAAAACAAACCCAAACATATATTTTGCCTTGAAACAGTGATCATAAAAAAAGTTGTGCTGATGTGGGCACTGCATCCTACAGAGCTGGTTTGTTACCCTGCTGAAAAAAATGGAGGAAGAAATAATAGAATCATAGAATTATTCTGGTTGGAAGAGACCTTCAAGATCAATCATGGCATTTCTGTAGGTACAGGGATGCAGTCTGCTCTCCTTCGTGCAGGTAAGACCCAAATTTGAACAAGTTGTAAGCATGCAGAGAGCTAATGTAGCTGGCTGGAGTCTACACCAGCCCTTTAATGAAGAGAATGGCTTTCGTGGTGAGTCAGAGCACTGAGCTCTTCAGTGTCTCAGCAGGGAAAATCCCTTCATGGACCCAAATCTGGCACCCAGCAGGATGATGTACACCATCATAGGTGCAGTACCTGTGTCTACAAAGGAATTCCCACCTCTCTATTAACCTGTAACCATCCTCATCCTCTAAAGCCCTTCAGATATCTGCTGAGAGCAGATAATCCAGCCAGAATCACCGAGGACATGGTTTTCCAGTACAGGCTGGCAAATGGTTTGACATTTGATCGTGATCATTGCCTGAAAGAAGAGTTGTTACAATAATTTCCCTTCCTTTTTTTTTTTTTTCTTTTCTTCTCCTGCCCCCACCCCCCCCAGGAAAACAGACAAATCCTTTCTTTACCTGAAGACTTTCCCAGGAAAGAAATGGATGTAGCAAGCAATTCAAAATCCCAAGCTGGGGCAGTCCATTGCAGTCAACGAACTGTCCCCTCTTCTAGATTGCATGGGCATTGCTTATTCTTTTATTATTAATAATGATACAGAATTAATGATTCTGACAACCAAGCTCTTGTAAACACATCACAGTACACCTTCCTCACGTTCTTCCCTGATAGGGTTATTCAATTTTAACTACGTAGGTCCTCAAATCAAAAAGAATGCTTGATCAAGGAGAACTCTCGATCAAGAATGCTTGAGCAAGAAATTCAGCAGATCTCCTGAGAAGACTATCAGCACTTTGGGGAAGACTTACTGTGTGCACCAGCAGTTCTCCACTTGAGCTGAGGAAAAGGGGATCCATTGGCAATGGCACGTCCACAAATGGTTCTTTTATTATTGACACTGGAGACACCAGAGCAGGGAATGCTCTCCTTGGAAAAATCCGATAGTGCTTGCTTTGTTACGCTGGTTTTCATCAACACACACAGCTCTAAGAAGACAAGAGAAGAATATGATCAAAGTTGCCTCCAATGAAACCATACTGTTCTATTTAAACACAGAATTATAGAGTGGTTTGGGTTGGAAGGGACCTTCTAGATCATCTCATTCCAACCCCCCTGCCACGGGCAGGGACACCTCCCACTAGAGCAGGTTGCTCAGAGCCCCATCCAACCTGGCCTTGACACATCCAGGGATGGAGCATCCACAGCCTCCCTGGACAACCTGTGCCAGGGTCTCACCACCCTCAGTGTGAAGAACTTATTTTCTAAGTCTCCTCTCTTCCAGCTTGAAACTGTTACTCTTTGCCCTATCCCTACAAGTCCTTGTAAAAACTCCCTCCCCAGCTATGTATTAATTCCTTCTTTTTAGACCTACCCTGCTGGGCTTGGGGAAAAAAAAAAATAGCAGCACAACACTTTCATATTATTAACCGTATCTTTTACCATGCTGGCTTCTCTGTTTTCCTTTGGATCATCTCACCATCTTTTTTTAAGTATTAGGACAATGCTGGGAAACAGTTAACCAGTGAGTATTAACCCAGCTTTGCTTCAAAGTAAAGGAGTGGTTCACAAACCTCCTCGTTTTTTCCCTCTGGGACTCTCGTATCCTTTCATCTGAGAGGTTTGATTTTAGCAGATACGTCTGTCTTGCTGACAAAGATAAAACTCTCATTCCACCTACAACAGCAAAAAGATACCTGCTGGATAAAGCTGCATTTTCCACGTGACCTACCTCCCACAAAGGCCTCATATTTCATTTTTAAGAAAGGCTACTGCTACCCACTGGGCACTGCCTTGTCCTTGTTCCATTTGCCTTCCCCGAGCAGTCATTCCCATGCCCCTTTTTCACTACGAGGGCAATTTTCCCTGCATCACTTACATTGCATCTGTGGGATTATTTTTTTTTTTGTGGGTGAGCACATCCTTGACCATGCTCTAAATTGCTTAAATATTCCTTGTGTTTCACTGGCAGGGCTACTCATGCCAAAGATTGTTCAGAGCTTTGGAAGAGGCGTTTTGATTATTCAGCCACTCTGGTGTCCTTTTTGTCAAATAGTCTCCAAGTATCAAAGCAAACCCCCAAACCCAGAGGTGATAAAACACTATTGAGGTCTACAACGTGTCCCTCACCGTGACAGCGCAAGAGTTAAGGCGCTTTGATAGGCCTGTAGCCCCCGGAGAGTCTCACGGTGCGTAGTTCTCCTGGCTTTTGGTTGCCTCATGGAGATCTGTAAGGTTTCATAGCCTGGTATCAGTTGTGACAAATGGGCTAGAGGAGGTGAGCACTCTCACTTTAAATGAGAAATGATGACTCTGGGAGCACCTTGATGAATTTGGAGACAAATCAGAGATCGCATTCCGTCCAGATAGTGAAACAAATTAGTGGAAAGGTTGCTGGAATGATAATAATCTGTAAAAGCATGTGTTATGAGAAGCTAATAACATCCCTTCTTTGTTGGAAGCGATTATTTTTCATTTAGCAGATGTGAAGAGCTAAATAACTTGCATCTTTGCTCATTCCATTCCTCAGTACCAAATTACAGTACAAAGAGTGAAATTATCCTGAGGGTAAAAAGAAAATAGAGCAATATATTAAACCTGAGTTGTAAGTAATTGTGTATTTTCTTAAATAGTCCTTTTAAAAATTACATTTTCTCAAATCCTTGAATTATGCAGTAGATTCATAACATGAAAGCAGGCACAATTTACATGCTTTGAACAAATATCTGCTATTATATTGACAAACAATCTTTACATCAGTGGGGCAAAATAGACAATTAACAAACATTTCAGAGTAAAATCTACAGGTCCAAGTTAGACGACACTAGGAATGGATTGTTAATTGTGACGAACCATCAGTTTGCATAGAATGTCATCACGTATTAATTACCTTATATGGATTTGTGGTATCACAGTTCTTATTATATTGAAGATGTTATCACTTCTTTTCTTTGCTTCCTGTTGAAGAAGAGGAGCTGTGCTGGACACCTTGTTAACGTAGCCAAATCCTGGATAATACTATTTGTTGTCCGAGCTAGTGCTGCGATTGTGTTGGCAATGATGTACCAACCCACTGCTTCTTACCAGCAGTCAATATCTACTGCTACTACCCATGTGAAAAAAAAACCAATAATCAACTGTCCATTAAAATTATCATCACCATATGTCTCTATTTCATGTTTAGTAGGCTCAGCTTTGAGGAAAGCTGTGTGAGATAGGAGAAGCTTGACTTTGGAGAGGGTAGTTTTAGCTGTGACAAATTAAGGTCTTTTACGTAGACTGTTTTGTTCATCCTTTCCTGAAGCTATCTCCATTCAGGTGTGTTTTCAGAAGATATCTGAAAACAGAAACATCTCCTCCTCATTATTGATGGGGACCTCAAACATCTGTTTCTGGTATGGACAATGACTTTATCATCTCACTTTAGGATGTGAGATCTTTCACGTGATAAATGACAGAGGCAATGGCTTTAAACTAGAGCAGGGTAGATTTAGATTAGGCATTAGGAAGAAGTTCTTCACTCTGAGGGGGGAGACCCTGGCACAGGGTGCCCAGGGAAGCTGTGGATGCCCCATCCCTGGATGTGTTCAAGCCCAGGTCAGACGGGGCTCTGAGCAACCTGCTCTAGTGGGAGGTGTCCCTGCCCATGGCAGAGGGGTTGGAACAAGATGATCTTGAAGGCCCCTTCCAACCCTGACAATTCTATGATATTATGATAAACCTGGACTTTTGAATTTTGCCCTTCTTAACATCTTTTCCTTTGATGCATCCAATTCCACATGAGCATATTGATTTGCAGGGACAGTCACTGTTAGTCCACAGTTTGCATTTCCAGGGAAAGCAGACAGGATGGGCTCTTCCTGATGACAAATCCTTCTTTCTTTGGGGACCTTCAGCAACCTGTGTGGTGCCCCTGTGGAAATATAAGTAATTAAAAAAGTGCAGTGAGAGGTATCTGGAGTGGAGGCACAGAGGGAGACTGAAGAAGGTCAGGGGAACAGGAGGTGCTCCATGGCAGAGGAGATACAACCCAGAAGGGAAAGTATCTCAGGGACAATCCATGCCAGTGCAGAGGGAAGGTCATCACAGAAACAGGACAGATTCCTATCTCCATTTACCAGCTAAGGTACAGCTACACCAGATTAGCATGACACACACAGAAATTAATTGGAGGTCTAAATTTAATCACATACAGGCAAAATATAAACTTAAAAATTACGAAAATCCAGCTCAGCTTTCTGGATTTGTTTTCTTCACCCAAGAAGGTCTATGATTTCACTATGATGAACATTTCAGTCTGATTTTGGCTTGGGGGAAACCACAGTCACCTGCAGAAAGGAAGGTTTTTTGTCTCCAAAGTCCAGGAGAATTCATATCTACCTTCCTAAATTAACAGCTGTATTATATGCATTGTGGGGGAAAAAAAAAATACAACAATTTCTCCTGCTGCAGAGCACGACAGATTTCATTTATCCATAACAAAGCCATATCTTAGGTATCAACTCCCATTTTCTGTTCTGGATGATCCGTCATTTTCAGGATAGGCCAATCTTGCTCGAAGAAAGGAAAAAATCCCTATTCTTCTCCCTGCCAAAGCTTTCAGATCCGTTACACTGACGTTTTAATAGATGAATGCCTGCAGGATACGAAGCATATTCATCCTTTAAATGTTAAAATATACAAAACAAGGTACATTATACATAATAACTCCTCCACCATCTCCTGAGCATTAAAATGTAGAGAGAATTTATTCAAAAAAAAAAAAAAAAAAGGCACTACTAATATTACTGAGACTAGTCAGCATCACTCAGAGTCCTGATTTAAATTATATTTTCATATCATATAGTCTTGATACAAGAGGCATGACAACTCTCTCCCAAGCTTAGGTCTTAGGAGGCCTGGCTTTCAAACCCTGCCCAAGGGAAATGTATTTCTTCAGCTAACTTACATAATGGATGCTCAGTAACTATGAGCCCTTCATATGAATTTCAAGTATGCTTGGCTGGAGAAACCTTTCACAGTCAAATAAAAATGCTTGTTGAGCAGTGCTGGTTGCCAGACTCCTTCTAGTGGAAAAGAACCTGCTGCTGGAGTTCAATTTGGATGAGGCTGTAAGAAGCCAAGTGAAGTTCTAAAGCCAAATTCAATGACTTTGTGGGAATGGAGAAACAACGTCCTATGAAAAGACTCATTATTGTATTTACATATTGGAGTTATTCATCCTAATTAACTAATCATGGAAAGAAAATAGAGACGGGGGTAAGAAAGATGCTGAGAATGTTGTACAAAATCCTTTTCATCTCGATGGATTCACACAACCTTACTAAGTAAAATTTCCCGAGGTAAGAGCGTCCAGAAAAACCTTAAGCACTTCTCCTGAATACCTGTTTTTAGAGAGCTTGCTCCCATGTGGAAGGCTGGTCCTACCCTTGGGAGATCCTCTAGGAGATGCTGGAGATGGAGGCCCATGCTGGAGGTGCATAGCCTCTGCACCCCACGGGACAAACCAGTCCCTGGCCATCGTCTCAGCTCTGACTTCTGTGCTGCTGTGGGATGTCTGGAGAGCGCTCAGCTGTGCGAGGAGCGATTCACCACCTCACAGCACTGGGACCAGAATAAAGGCAGAGAGAGAGCAAGACGGCAGAGAATGGGGAGGATTTAGGAGAAAAAGAATTGCAGCTGGAAAGAACATAAGACAAAGTATCAGTAACACACTCAAAGTAAGAGCAGATAGAAAAATGTTATGTTGTTATTTCACAGGCAAGAAGAAACAACAAACGGGAAGGCAGCTTGAATGCTTAAAGCCCATTTTTATCATCTTCATGGGGAAAAAATATATATATATATATACACAAATACTAATTAGGTTCTCCAGAGAATTAATATTGATGTAGCTAACACCACCACAACGCAGAATCAGTGCAACATCATTTATCTGAGTTATAAATATTCAACTCATCAAGACCTGGTGAAATCCATCTGAGCACTTAGGGAACTAAACATACTAATTTCTAAACCAGTAACAATTACCTCGGAAAACTTGGAAAGGGCTGGACAGGTCCCCAAGGTACCAGAAAGAGCAAACACAGGACTTTTCTTTAAAAAAAAAAAAAAAAAAAGGACAAGATAAGGAGGCAGAACTATAAACTTATCAGCATAACCTCTGAAAAGAAGGACACTGAAACTGTTTAGCAATCTATTTATAAACTCCAGTAGAAGAGTAAGATGATAAAACACCCGATGTGATTTTCTCAAAGGCAGTAGTGTCAAGACAACAATTTTTCCCTTGCCAAAAGAGTAATTGGAGAAAGAGAGAGGAAAGAGTCACTATTTTTGCTCTAGCAGCTCTTTCTGCATAGTTGTACCCAACATTTCCACGAATGCAACATGACGAAGGTGAAATAATCAGATCATTGATGTGTCATCAGCTGAAACACTCTTGAGATTTGCTGGCAGTGGCCTATTTTCGGGCATGCAAAATGTGTCTTGCAAAGGGCTGCCCTGGATTTCATACTCAAATATTTTCCTTAGCACGCAGAGGATGAAACAGAGAATCTGGGACATACTAATGCGTGGCGGTGAAACCCGTGTTAGTGGTGATACTAAAGAATCATTGTTTTATCCTTGACAAAAAATCTCCTGCTTAGAAGCTTTTGATCTTTTTTTTTTAGGGCATGGAGATAGAAAAGTTGACCTACCAAGGTCAACGTTGAGATGTATGTTCTGATGACCAGATCACTCTCAGACTTTGATAACTCATGAAAGTGATTGGAAAAAACCTGTCTTGTCATTATACTGATGGGGATTATCCAACTTTTAGAAGATTTTCATGCATATTTATAGAAATTATGAGATTAAGGGGGCAGATACATTCCAATATTCCATTCCAATTCCCTGTTCCAGTGGGAACAGGGTTGCAAGCGCACAGCCACCAGTGTGCGCCATTACCCTGAGAGATGTGGCAAGAAAGGCAGAACGAACTGGAAATTATTGGCTAATAAATATGAGGGAAAATAAATTAGTGCCAAATAGAGGAATAGTTAATCAAAATTGAGAGATATAAAGAGCAGAAATTAACATTTCTCTATATTAAGGGTCTATATTAAGAAAAATAACTAAAGTTTTCTGTTTTCTCACGCTGCTACTTTGTCAAACGGGAAGAGCAATTTGCCCACATCAGTAGAATGATGTATCCGGCTTGCACTAAACTTCTCCTGTTTCAAAATAAGTCCTAGAAGTGCTGCATCCCTCCTTCAGTCCACAGCCACACAAAAAGTCACCTTTTCCCTGTCTCTGGCTTTAAGAAGCATCTACCATCACTATAAAGCTTCTTCCACCTTTTCCACCATACACCGAGAGGATAAGCTACTGAGATTCTGGCTTCCTCCACATGGAACCGTTTAATTTTGCTCTTCAAGTCTCCCTCTCCTGCTCACTCATTAAGATATAGAATCATAGAATGGGTTGGGTTGGAAGGGACCTTCAAGATCATCTCATTCCAACCCCCCTGCCACGGGCAGGGACGCCTCCCACTAGAGCAGGCTGCTCAAAGCCAACCTGGCCATGAACACTTCCAGGGATGGAGCATCCACAGCTTCCCTGGGCGACCTCTTCCAGGGTCTCACCGCCCTCAGTGTGAAGAAATTCTTCCTGATTTCTAATCTAAATCTCCCCCCTCTTCCAGCTTGAAGCCATCACTCCTCGTCCTACCACTACAAGCTACTACTACTAAAATGCCTTTAACACACCATGGCTCTGTGGCTCCCTCAAAACAGGCTGAGATCCCTGGGTAGAGGGGAGACAGCCTGATCCCTGCTTCGCAAGGCAGCAGAAAGCTTCCCCAGGAGGCAGGAAAAGTGATTCACGCACGACATTTGCAGATAGAACATAATTCCTTCTGCCCTGGTAAACTCCTTAAAGGTTTGCCAAAGCTAAAAGCATATTTAAGAGCAGATGATGCACGTCTAGCATAATAGTCCCTACAGCAAACCAAATAGTGTGCTTTTAAGATGAAAATGCACGTGTCTTGAAACCAAAAAGCTATTAATCTGATCAAAGGTTCCTACTAATCCTAAACCTGCAAAGAGAATGGTAATTAGAATAATGACTTTTCATCTGTGAGACCATTAGAAGTTAGAAATCTTGCTTTGGCAGAGGAAGGGGGATGACGAGGTGTCCTGCAAGGCTGTGAGCTCTGCTGTCTGCCAAGGAAGTGAGTGGGGATGGCTTTGGGATCCTCGGGTTGCGGGTAGGACAGAGAGCACAGGATGGCATGGAGAATCACAGAATCATTAAGGTTGGGAAAGACCTCTAAGATCATCAAGTTCAACTGTCTACCCAGCTTATCATGACTGCTAAACCATGTCCTGAAGGGCCACATCTAGAATTTTTCTGAACCCCTCCAGGGACGGTGACTCCACCCCCTCCCTGGGCAGCCTGCTCCAATGCAAAATGACTCTTTCAATACACAAAGTTTTCCTAATGTCCAATCTAAACCTCTTCTGGAGCAACTTAAAGCCTCTCGTCCCATCACTAATTACGTGGGAGAAGAGACCAACACCCACCTCACTACAGCCTTCTTTCAGATAGCTGTACCCTCAGCCTCCTCTTCTCCAGACTGAACAACCCCAGGGCTCTCAGCTGCTCCTCAAAAGACATGTTCTCCAGACCCCTCACCAGCTCTGCTGTCCTGAAGAAGATGCACCTCAAGCAATCACACTCTTTTCATCATCCAAACAGATAGATGCATGTTGTAGGGGTTTTCTTTTTAATAAGAAAAAAAGAAAAAAAAAGTTTTTTCCTTTACATTAAGGGAAAATTCAGTCAAAAATATTGTAAGTTAAAGGGTAAAATTATTTCCACAGAGCTTTTAAAGGTCCAACCTTTTGATTTTACTGGGGAAGGTTCATCTGTATGTCCTACCAGCTACAATACTGCCAGGTCTATTCTTACCAGAGCAGAAAGAGGGTAAACAATTCCTCAGCAAAAAATGTATGGATGAGAAAAAAAGCAAAACAAATACTGCTGCCAAGAAAATGCTCAAAAGCATGAACACTTGTCTGTCAAAAGCTGAAAACCCTTGGATGAAAGGTTCTAGTAAACCCATGTTGTTTGCCTAGCAATTTGTTTGGGAAGGTCATTTAAATTACCTTCATTGCTTGTTTTGTCATTAAGAACCTTAAATATGTGTCACAGATCGAAGAAAACGTTCAGCCTAGCTCTGCCCATCCTAACTCCATCCCTGAGCCAGGCAGGTCCCCAATTCCTTGCCTCCTGCCTCTCCCCACCAACTCAAGTATGGGTTCTCACCGCTGAGCCAGAGAGGAGACTCCATTCTCCCAAGAGCCAGGCAGACAAGAGGACCACAAACCACTGAGGTGCTTTCTGGGGCACCTCCCACGTCCCCCAAAGGCAACCTCCCCAGGAGGTCCCATTGCAAGCGACGGGCTTTGCTTTGCACATAATCGAACCAACATGGGGACAACTGATGATGGTCTGGGAAGCACAGCGTTGCCTGCAATGCTGACAGCTCCAGCCCAACCCATAGAGAAAAACACTGCTCCAAAATTCTTTCCAGGTAAACCGAGAGCAATCAACATCAGAATAACCCCTGGAGGTTAATTCCACCCAGCAGCTCCCATGATGCACCTGCCTCCTCATATGCTTCTGTGTACATTGCTCTCCATGCACTCTTTTTAATGTTACCTCCTTTCACATCTCCTCTGACTGGACAGCACGTCGTGCTATGGGACCCAGATGGTCTCAAATCTATGGGCATTACCATGACATCATGAAAAAGATATCAAAGATGCAAGGATGCACATGCTTGACCTGCTCCTCTGCTCCTGAACCATGCTGCAAGGAGCACTTCCAGCTCAGCATAAGACAGACATGGACCTGTTGGAGGGAGTGCAGAGGACCCCAGCAATGCTGGGAGGGCTGGAACCCCTCTGCTGGGAGAGGCCAGGCTGGGAGAGCTGGGGGGGTTCAGCCTGCAGAGGAGAAGGCTCCATCTGGGGAGACCTTCTGGGGGCCTTTCAGCCCTTCAAGGGGCCTGGCAGAAAGATGGGGAGGGACTTTTGAGCAGGGCCTGTTGGGACAGGACAAGAAGTGATGGGTTAAACTAAGAGGGAGAGTTAGACTGGAGAGAAGGAAGGAATTCTTCACTGTGATGGTGTTGAGGCATTAGAACAAGTTTCCCAGAGAGGTGGTGGCTGCCCCAGCCCTGGCACCATTGCAGGGGAGGTTGGCCGGGGCTCTGAGCACCCTGCTCCAGTTGCAGATGTCCCTGCTCCCTGTACAGGGGGGTTGTACTGGATGTCCTTTAAAGGTCCCTTCCCACCCCAACCATTCCGTGATTCTACAACTTTAGCTTACTTTTTGCAACTGAAAATGTCCAGCTGTACTAAAAGGAACACAAATATCTTGCTTAAACACTCTAACCTTTGCAGAGTCATTGCAGCCTACAGAAAATCCGTGGGAGGCATGCCAGCAAAGTACACCATAGCCACTAAAAACTTCACGCTTATGTACACAGAGAGATCAGCGGATTCAGTTAAAGGATTTCCAAGTAGTTCTACTAAGCAGCCCTTAATACTGAGTTATTTGGTTTTGGATAGCATTGTTAAATGTTATTACACAGGACTGTTTAATGGTTTTATTCAACTCCTGAAACATGGCCCAGGCAGTTAATAAATAGAGCTGAGACCCACAGGAGAAGCACAAGGTGGGGCAGAGCTGTTGGCAGCACAGGCGGGAGGACCCTGCCCGAGGTCCCAGACAGCAGCAGTCACTCCTTTACTGCACTCCCAGTACCTGTCAGCACTCCAGCCACATCCCACCCATCAACATTCACCCCGTCAATGATATTTTCCAAGACGCATTATGAGAAGACCAGACCTATTATATGTGTCCCCTCAACGCCAGCTTGAGTCTCCATGCTCTTCCTCCTATCCAAAACAGCAGCCAGCAACACCTCATTTAAAAAACAAATGGTATTTATGACATTTTTAAACCATGTCTGGGTGCAAGTGATTGGTGAGACACTGGAACAGGCTGCCCAGGGAAGCTGTGGCTGCTCCATCTCTGGATGGGTTCAAGACCAGGTTGGATGGGGCTCTGAGCAACCTGCTCTAGTGGGAGGTGTTCCTGCCCATGGCAGGGGGGTTGGAACTAGATGAGGTCCCTTCCAACCCAAACCATTCTGTGATTCTAGAAATTAAGCAAAATTACATCAGCTATCTGGATTTAAACAGAGCAATATATTCAACTAAAATTATCCTAACGACCTAATACACGGCAGTACCAGGCGGATGCAGGTGGCTTGTGCTACAAGGCGAGAGGTTGTTATGGAAAGGCCCATTTCTCCTCTTTCCAGAGAGAACAGACTTTTCAACAGATATTATCACTTCCAATGGCAGATTTTGAGTTTCTTTTCCTTTTTAAACACCTCCTTTATGCAGAAAAACCCTGGGAAATTCTTGCAACCCCCCTTTTTCTTTCTGCTAACGCCCCACGGCGGAGGCCGGTCCGAGGGCAACCGCTCCGCAGATCGAGTGGCCCGTGAGGAAATAGATTGTGTGGCAATTTACTGTAGCATGGCATAATCGCTTGTGACAAAGAGCTTCCATGTGTCAGCATGTAATGCTGCTTCCCGGGACAATCGATTTTAGAGAGGGAGAGATCCTGGGTTTATGTAACAGGAGGATGCGACGGCGTTCCCTGTGCTTTTCAAATGCTCCAGATTTTTCTTTGGTTTTTTACACACCAATTTTTTTTCCCACAAGAAATGAAGAACTTGCTTTATCAGTTTATAGAACCACGTGGTTGCTACAACGGGTCCACACAGGAGAAAGACAACGCAGCTTTTTGCCTGGTGAATGAAAAGGATTTTTCTCTTGCCTGCCTTGGAGTTACATAGAGAAAAAAAAAAATCCATTAGGTTTCAATATTGCTGCAGGGCAATTATTTTTTTTTCCAGGGCGCTCTTTGGTGATGCCCTGTCACCGTGGAACATCCTTGCTTCACTTGGATGTTTTGCACAGTTGCCGATGGCCATTTTAAAAAGGCGAGGTACCAAACGCTGACCTCCCCTCCAGCCTGGGCACCAAACGTCCCCGCAGCACCAGCGCTGCCGATGAATATGCCTCCATAGACCTAAAGCTTCTCAGCTCTATCAGGACTTGAAGCATAAAATCATAGAATGGTTTGGGTGGGAAGGGACCTTTCAAGGTCATCTGGTCCAACCCCCCCTGCATTGAGCAGGGACATCTGCAGCTAGAGCAGGGTGCTCAGAGCCCCGGCCAACCTCCCCTGCAAT
>JAAGNO010029300.1:0-22576 GCA_033439905.1 Ceryle rudis
TTTTTTTTAATGTATTCTTTTTTTTTTTTTTTTTTTTTTTTTTTTTTTTTTTTTTTTTTTTTAAGTGCCTGGTTAAAGATATGGCCAAACAAGATAAGTGATGAAGATCAGTCACAGAGCAACAAGCCATTAATGGCTGGAACTAACCCATCATAATGCAGAGGTTGTGTGTGTGTTTGTAGGTAACATCACTTCTGCAGATGCAGAACTAACATTAATAGGATTCAAAGATAGCTGTTTGGAAGAGTGGATATAATTATTTGCATTTTGAGCTACTGAATATTCTCTTTAATTCATATATAAATAATGTAGCATAGAAATTACTGAGTTCTTTATCAGGATTAAATTTAATGATGATAAGGCTTTTCGGGTTATGTGTCTCAGCTATGAAAGCTAAATTTCATGTTCGTCTCTTGTGAAGGATGCTTTCACACTCAAGAATATGAAGGCCACCCTTTGGCAGAGGAGTCAAAGCATATTTGCAGTGCTGAGGTTTTCATGGTGCTTTAGCAGTTAATACTTAAAATGCAGATGCTCATGTTTGTTGTTTGCATGATTTCAAGGATTCTGATGAAATGTTCCATCTGATCTAGTCTCAGAAAACCCAGGGAAATGTTAAAGGGCATGATTCGTGTCTTGCATTTGTATCTGGAGAGAATATGAGAAACATAAGTATTACTCCAAAATATAAATCTTTTCCAAATGATTGAATCTTATCTTTTTGTGTAACCAATGTGTTTTTATAAAAGTTATATGATGCAAACATGGTGCTTTATTATTGAAGGTGGTCTGATTTTATTTGCCCAGAACACATAATTACTATGTGTCCTTAAATAATAAACTTAGATATTAGTGAGACCAGTTTGCCTTCAGTCAGGGAGAAAAAGGTTGAAGGTATTACCAGAAAACTGCATCATATAAATCCCAGTAAACCTATATATGTATAAATAAATGTATGCATACTTACGTCTGTGTTTGTGCATGGAGGGAGGGGAATAAAACGCTGAAGTAATTTTAAAAGAACATTCAGCGTGATGAGGTATTTGGACAGAAGAGACATGAAAACACTAATCCTTGGTAAAAAGGAAGATTTCCAAAGTTCTGAGAAAATTGCGATACTTTGAGAGACAGCTTTTTCAAAGTTAAGTGGCTTAGGAGCATTTGTAGCTGAATGCTCTTTTGATAAGGGGAGAGGCTTGGAAGTTTGAAAGGAAACATAGATGACGAATAGCCTTGCATGTAGGAAAGGGAAAACTTTGAAAGCCTGGGAGAGGATTGTCTGCCAGCATATTGATGCCCCAAAAGGACTGGCAGCAACTTCATGGATAACCTGCAATACTGACAAATGAAGTTTCACTCTAAGCCTTCTGGTTAGTGATGAACAATTTGTGAGCATCCATGGCTTAGGGTAAATTAACCTATTAACTATTATCAACAACATGTGTCCAGATGACATTTCAAATGAAATCTTTAGAAGAACCTGCACAGAATAGGTATACGAAATTAGTAAGTTATAACTGATAACATCTGTTAATGTGCAACTCCTGTTTCAAGCAGGGAAACTGGATTTAAATTCACATTCTAGGAAAGATTTTCTCATTTCTCTAAATTTTTGTTGCTACCAAAGGAGATGTACCAGCTTACTTCAACAAACATAGCCTCTTTCTTTGTGCATGCTTTAAAGTAATATATTGTAAGTGCCAAAAGTTCTTCCTTTTTCCTACATGAGAAGTGCAGCATATTCTGCAGCAACGAGCCTATGTTGCCAGGGTACAGTCCTGTAACAGAGTGAATAGTTTGAAAGGACACAGTGCAGGTTGGTCCTCAAATTGCTTGATACAAAGACTCTACCACACCGTATAGTGCTGTTGCCCACATTATAGGCCAGCAAAATGACACAGATTCAACTCAAAAGCCAAGTGCACATATTTTGATACTTGCAAGCTCCAGCTAACATATGTGGCCTGTCTGAAGGGGTGCTTGCTTTCGTTTAGCACTGTATGGGCACAGCCACGTGGCTTTCGGTCAGTTCTGAAGTTAGGTAGAGTTTGCTCACCATTGTTCAGGATGTGAGCAAAACCAGATGATGTCTTTAAGCACTGTAGTGTGTGCTTGTGCTTGTACTTAGCAAAGGCTGCCATTTGGTGATGGCAGACGAGGTGTGGTTGCTAGAAACTAAACTGTTATCGGTAATCCCATTTTGCATAACACATGCAGCATAAATCAGCGTCCTTAGATTACAATCATTTTAGCTACAGTTAATCTCTGCTGGGCAGTTGATCTAAAAATTAAAGGTTCTGTATTCTGTAATTATTGCTAATTCCCTGACCCATGCAGTCCTCTTGCTTGTTTCATTGACAGAACATTAATAACTAGTCATGGTAAAGTATTATTTAGTTTCCTTTGTGAGTCAGTTGAACAGACACAGTGTATTGACACTTTTAGTCCACCTAATTATACCCCAAAGTACAAAACAAAAGCAATTAATTGTAGCAGTCAATAAGTATTAAATGTAAAGTATTGCACACAAACTCATGATTCCGTGGTACATTGTAATAAAAGATTTTTGAAAAAAGATAAAATCTGAGCTCTATACTGTTTCTCAGAGGGCATAGTTTGCTGAGAATTTTAATAGCAAAAATGCGGTAGAATTTCTTCTTTGCAACTGTTGCTAGAACTACTTCATCTGAAATGGTTTGTAAAACATACATGAGGTTTACAGTGATAAGTAGTCATATAAATAAATACATTATACGTACAGTAGCCAAGAAATGGTGTGAGATAAAAGTCCATTGATAGCTATTGAGCTAAACACTCTACACAAGCAGTACATTCTAATTGCACAGTACCCTAAAAGAAAATGTTCCTTAAAGAATGAGAATGGCTACAATTACATGCAATGAAATATGTCTTTTAATATTTTTTGTATTCAAATGTAAAATTTATCACTTGCCTGTATGCTGGTTCAGGATATCAGATAATGAAAAGTAGTTTAGCTTTTCACATTAATGTACTACCTAGTTTGTGAATTTCACTATCCTAAATCTTACTTCCCTAGACATCAGGTTGGATTTTCAGTTGTCACTATATCCATTGTTTAACCTTAAATAGTTATTTTAATAATGAATCCTACTGAATATTGAAATAAGGCAGTCCTTTCATTAATATTTTGTCGTGAGTTGAATTAATCACAGTTGAACAACTTTTTAAAACTATGCCTCAAGAGTTTTCAAACTATTAAATATTTTTCTGTTTTAAGGGCTCAGAATTGTTCACTGAAGAGAATAAAGTACCACTTTTGCATACATTACGCAAACATTTTGTGCTTCGTGAATCCACAATAAATTTTCTTGCTGATTACTCATGTAATCTAAGGATCTCCTGCAGTTTTATGGAGAGTCTTATTAATTTCATTCAAGTAGTAAAATTAGCACCTGTGGAGAACCTGTTATGATTTTTAAACTTAGATCATATTCATAAGAACTGGCTTCATTTATCATGTAATAGGTGGATTATTTTATCTCCAAAAATAGTAACTGATTGTAAGGCATTTATAATTAGGAAAAAAACTAAGATATAAATAAAAGAAGTTCTCATATTAGCAATGCTGTGATTTGGGTATGATCACTGGATCTGGAAGCTAGATTTTTTGGGTTGAACACTGAGAATTTGAATGTTTCTTCTGGAACCAGAGGGAGTGCCGAGATGTTAGCGTGGAACCTCCTTATCTGCTCATGTCAGCAGAACTGCAAGTGCTCATTTACTAATGTATATGTAGAGATTTTGCTCTTGAAGGGGCAGAGCTTTAACTAGTGGATCCAGTTATAGAAATAACATAAATAGATTGTAGAATACCTAAGATTGATGATGCATCTTAGGAAAGGGGACAACAGGACATTGAGAAAATTTGCCTTCTAGCTGAGGCAGGGAGGAAGAGAAGCCACATCTTGAACTCTCCTTTGATAAGGAGGCTTCTGTTATGTATCTGCAGAGAAAAATGCAACTTTTTAGCAAATGTACATACATAATCTTAGATGAACCATGTTAGGATAGGCAGTAATGCTATAATGAGGAAAATGAGGATAGAATACTTAAGTGAATGCAGGTGAATATTCTGTTTACACAGAAAAATGTTTTGGGAAAACAATGCAATCTTTTTTTCCATGAATCACATTCTGTACCTATGGCTCCATGGTATTTTTATATTTCTTCTGAAAACCACCTGTTTCCAGTTGTAGAGGTGACTTGACAGCAAAACCAGAGTATTGAGTATACTTTGTAGAGGGAGAGATGATATTAGGTCCCAGAATACATACTTATGTGTGATGGACAGAAGTCCTTAATCAAAAACCTGTGCTCATTAGTCATTCACGTTTTCATTAGTGTATGTTCAAGTAGGTTTGGAAAGTTGCTAGCCTTTTCACAAGAATAATTGATTGTGGCTCCTTTTCAGATAGGAAGCAGAAGTGAATGAAGTGGTTTTCTAATGTACATATTCACAGGGTTGAAATATTACATTTTTTTTTTTTCCCAAGGCAGTCTTATTATTTTTTGTGACACATGTTTCTTGACAATGGTCTTCTATGTGGTTTCCCTTGCACTCCTTCCAGTGAAAAAGATATCTTTGGTTATCCCAAATGTGAGGTTAACCAGTGACGTCTGTAGCAGCAACATTAACGTTTGGCTAGCTGGGCTGCTCTGAAGTGCGGCAAAGGGAAGTATCTGTATCTGGGATCTGTATTTTAGCTGCAGGAAGATGCAGACAGTTTGGAGATCTGGAGTGGAAAGTCTGAGTGGAACAGTTTCAGTTTTAGAGTATGAGCTATCCTGCATTCTCAAATACTAGGTTAAGTTCAGGTGTGACACCCTCCCTATCTTTTTGCTGTAACTCTAGTAGGCCTTTTGATAGGTCATAGCCTTGTAGAAATGATCTGAAAGATTTATTGCGATCCCTTGATTCTGTGCTGTCTTGGAATGTTCTTAATTGCTTTTGATGTTAATCAGTGGCCTGGATACCCTGATAATTGTGGTTGAAATAATAATTTAGCAGAGTTTAGACTCCTGCAGATAATTAATACTCTTTTTTTATTATTACAGAATTAATTGCTGCTTCAGTTTTGAATCAATCTATACAGCATAATGAGCCACAGGTTTTTGGAACTGTCTGCAAAACAGTAAAGTTGGGGGAAATATGCAAAGTTGAACTTTTTATCACTTAAAATAATTATTGCCTAAATTAACAATGAAAGGTATCGTTTAGTGTCATTGGTTTATTGTAGAAGGAAACACTGCTCAAAGAAACAGGGCTTTGAAACTTATAGAGAAAGGAGAAATATATTTCATGTGCTTCCTTTGTTTCCATCGCTGTTAATAAAACTAACATGACTTTATATGTATGCTTTATACATTAGGTACGCTGTTGTCTTCTGCCAAAGTGATTGACTAAGGTTTGCGATACTGTGTCACTATCATAGTAATTTCAATTTCAGAAACTATTTTACGCTGTACTTGTTGGAAATGTTTTTACTGTTATGGACTATACTCATGCCTATTCTTTCAGATATTTTGCCTCCTCTAATATGTAGTCACAGTCCTTTAATATATGGATTGCAAAAGTCCAAAGAACGTTATAATGCTAATTTTTCTTTAGCTATTTGTCCATCTATAGGACAATAATAACAATCTCTTAACACATGTATATTATGGTCATGTGTTTAAATCTGAAGAAGTCTGGATGTTGTGAAAACACTTTTTTGTGGTGTTTTGTTTTTGTGTTTTGTTTGTTTGTGTGTTTTGTTTGTTTGTGGGTTGTCGGTTTTGGGTTTTTTTTGTTTGTTTGTTTGTTTTTTGTTTTTTTTGTCTGTGTGTGGTCCTCCATGTATAAAAATCACAGAGGCATTCACTGAACTTGTTTGTGGAGATATTTGCAAGAAGGGACCTAACAGATTTTGGATGTAAGTTAGGTGAATTGGCACTGAGAGACTAGTTTACTTTTTTTTTTTAATGGTATATTTTTTTTCATCACCAGAGTACTCTCATTTCACTTGAACACAGAAGAACGTTTTATAATACTGTATTTAGCCAACGTCTAACCGTCTAACTTCAGGGAATAAAATGATCATGAATAAGTGATATACTTTTTTTTAAGAGATGTATCAAAGAAGTTCCGTGCAAGTTTTGAAACAATTACCCCATTTTGCTCGCTGTCCTTGTATCATACTTAATTTTTTCTCATCTTTGAGTAAACGGTAAAAAAAGAAAAACAATAAAATCATGACAAAATTTCCAAGTATATTAGAAGTTATAAGCTCTCAAGTGGTTGCTAAAATTGTATGCCTGCTCTTAATGGCAAAATGTCTTTGATAGTGGAGGAAGATTTTGGAACAAAGACCCTCTGGAAAAGCAACAAACTGGTTTCACAAAATCTGTATGTACAAATGTTAACCTCTGCTCCTCCCTTCTCCCTCCCTTCTCATTTGGCTTACATATGCATATTTTGATATTCAGTTCAGACAATCCAGTCCAGTGACACAGAAATGAAATGGTCTTCTTCCCGAAATGAATTTGTTCTCTTACCTTATTGAAGTAAAGGTTTAGAAATATTAACAATACTTGATTTAAATTATATTAAGGTATTGCAGTAAGAATTTAAATGGCAGCAGTTACATAATTCCTATGATATGAATCATCTTTGCCTGAGAATTAACTTATTAATTACAGCAGTTAAGTATAATTATTCTGCCTCTTAAGGTACCTTATTATTGCTTTTTAACAATAAGACAAATTCTGCTGAAGGTAATTATCATAACAATAATTTAGTGCACACTTTTGATCTTGTTACGAATACAATATAATCTTTGTGAAATGATCTTTTCTGTGTTAATCAGTCATTCACAGAGCTGTCTTTCATGTTTCTTACTCCTCTGAGAAGTAGATTGAAGCTTGGTAATTGGAGAAGCAGTGAATGACAGCAAAGAATGTATTGCTCTGTTTCAGGGTTTGGCTTTAGCCAAGTACTCTAATGCTTGCAAAAGCTGAATTAAATTTCTTCACAGTGATAAAATGTTGCAATTTTTAATAAATAACTTGAAACCCTCTCCATTTTCCCAAACCCAGACGTCTCAGATATATGAATTCCTTACTGAATTGGTATGTCGCCAGATATTACCAGACAAGCAGAGACTTCATCTTTTTCCATTTTGTTTTCTATTTTTTGAATCAGGATATATTGGATTTATATACCTTCTTGCATCTGGGCCTAATTTCCTGACACTGGAAAAGACCCATCTATTTAAAAAAAACCCCACAACATACTTTTATAAAGTACATCTAAAAAACCTGGTTTTTATTAATAGCAAGAATTTGACCTGGTTTTATTATTTTTGTAACAAAGATAAGTTTATTAGTGACAGTGGTATGCCCTCCATCCTGAAAAATTACCTTTCCCTTACATCTCTATTCAGGTGAGATAAAAATGAAGCAACCCTCTGTGTGAAAGAAACACTCTAAACCAATAGGGAAGGATACCACTGAACCTTTAAGAATAATTTTATTAGAGTAAATTTTTGTTTATTAGTTATGACCTTGGAGAAATTTCCCTACAGATGTAACACTGACAGTGAAGAAAGATGAAAACTTTAATCTAGTATTTGATGTTAGTGGACCAAAAACTTTATTTCTCTTGCAGAGCTCCTGAATAATTGTTGGATTATCTAAAATGAATATTATATCTGTAGTATGACACATGAGCACCTCAGCTAACCCACAAAATTTTTAATCTCTTTTATACTGAGATCTTTGTCTGCTGTAAATAGATCATAAGAACAGGGCAGGTTTTAAATTTATGATCCAAATTTGTATAACTAGCAGTCCAAGCCTGTCTAGTGCTTTATGAGCTAAATTTGACTGATAGTGTTTGACAGCCATAAAAGGCACTTAAATTTATAAAAAATATGTGTCTTTTTGTGTTTTTCTAAAAAGGTTTCATGAGATTTTGAAATAAGTGATCTACAGAAGTTCCTAAGTGTGAGAAAACATGTGGGTGGGAAACCAGTGTGGCACGTAAGAGGAAGGTCTCTTCAAAGCATAGTAAATGCTATCAATGTTTATAGATGCAATGAATATCTGCTGACCGTGTAATATGAAATGTTGACGTTCAATACATCTTTCTCTGGTTTATAGTGTAGTCTTTTTATTCATGTCGTAACAAAATTATTTGAAAGGGACACCTTCTGGCTGTAGTTTACTTAATTCAGATACTTAATGTGCACACATTGCTTACAAAGCATTACAGAATGCTTATTTTGACTCTGGGAGACTAGTAGCATGTTAGTATTTAAATCAGTCTTGATATGTATTTCTCAAAATAGCTTTTATATAGGGTGACTTGTGGTCTTTGTGACAACATAGTTATATTTCTGTATTCAAGTCTTGATGTATTTTTTCCAGCTTTCCCAACTGTTTTGTTAATTTTCTTATGAGATTCTTACTCTAAAGATTTTTACTTCTGCATAATGTGGATGAATACTTTATGCAAAACACATTTTTATTTGGGGATTTATGCCACTCACGTTTCTTAGATTATTATACAGTAAGCGTCCAGAGTTTTCTATTTTGTTGCTTAAAAAACCCAAAATATTAATTTAAAACTGGAGATTTTATTTTATTTAATAGTTGTTTCTATAATGTGAAAAACAATGCCAGTGGATTTGGATTTTGTTTTTTATAACTATCTGTGCAACAGTAGGTGACAACAAGGATGCTGAGTGTTGCACCAAAAATAAGGAACAATTATAAAGATCTGGTAATATTAGAATTTCATTCCACCAACACATTTGCTGTGGTATAATTTAAGCAGTCATTTTGTTATATAGAGAGACAATGGGAAATATAAGTTGTCTTTTTTTTTTTTTTTTTTAAAGTGTCAATTTTTTAGAAACACCTTCTGGAAATGAACTTCATATGTTGCCTGTGTAGTTCTGAAAACATTTTATTATGATAAACATTACAGAAAATGTATAGTTTGACTTTTATGATACCTGAGAGAGACAAGTAACTAGATTTTTTTTTAATGAATTTTAATGAGTTTTAAAATGTCTGTAAAATTCTCAATATTTCTTTTTCACCCTCAAAGGCAATGCCTTTGGAGTATGAGTGTCACTGTCACTTCAGTAGCATATCTTCTTTCTGATTTATTTCTGTTTCATCATGTTATCTGCATTACGGTGGCCAGCAGTGTAGGCTTGCTTGAACAGACAAAGTTCCATTGAAATAAAAGCCCAAAAAGTAATTTAGACAGTAAAATTTTTGCTGCAATATTATGATTTTACAGACAAGTTCTTTTCTCATGTGTATGGGTGTAAAATATTATTCAGATCTCCTAGAATCTAATGCACTCATGTGAGTAATACACCAAAATTATAAAAATGGAATCAATAGTAAAATGAAATTTTTATGCAGAAAAAAAGAGAAGCCATAATATAGCATGTTAAACAGGATCTTGTCATTCACACAACTTCCACTTAGAGCTAAGTTTTCTTTGGCTTTAGTTGTTGTTTAAATCTACTGGTAACTAAAATGTCTCTTTCTGAGATGTTTAATTTCAGTGGGAAGTAAAATGTCTTTCTGAGATGTAGTAAGGGTTACAGCCCCCATCAATCTCATAAATTTCCCACCCTCTCCAGAAGGATTCTCAAAATCAGATCACATTCCATTTTTGTAAACAAAAGTTTTAGGAAAGAAATATATGTATGCAAGGGAAGCACTCAAACACTGCATATTACCTTCCCTTGCACTCTTGTTTTAAATCCTTTTCTCAGACTCTCTCTTTGGTGATACCGGACTGTAGGGTGTCATTCAGCTCAGTTCTCTAACTGCCCTGGTTAGCTCGAGCACTCTGATGCCCTTTTCAGTAAGAGTGGAGAGGATGAGGTGATGTATGCCCTTATCTTATCTCAGCAGATAATCAGGATACTGTAGGATGCATACATTGATTCCTCAGTTCCGACTATGAGATGAAGGATTGTTTTCAATACTGTGTAGCACTGACTGCATTTTGAACACAGCTGTGATATTAACAAGTCAAACAAAGTGATTTTCATGTTTTTTTTTTTAAAGGTGAGAGAAAAACAAAAAACCAAAAGCTTTACAGCCTATCTGCTTTTGAAGGTAAAGGTGGTCTACCAGGGCAGCAAAGTTGTTGTTACGTGAAAGTACAAATCTGAATACTTTCATTCAAATCATTAGTTGGAGTGGGCTGCATTATGCCAGTGATTCTGTCATGCTGTCATGTCTTCCTATTCAAACTGATGACATGATAAAGAAAAATATCAGAAAACTAATCCAAAATGGCAAAAAAAAAAAAAAAAAAATCTCACTGAAACAAGCAGTAGGTCTATTTGTAATTTCATTAAGTAAGCCTGGGATTTCATCCCCTTGGCTGAATGGTGTTTGATTAGCACATAGCACAGGCACCACTGCTTGAGTAGGGAAGATCATCAGATCTGTGACTGGAGTAAAGGCAGTGTTAAACGTCTACATTCTTTCCTTCATTTTTAAGAGAAGATATTAAAATACTAAATAGCTGTCTTGACTGAGGTAAAGGTGACTGGCTGCCAATCAGTTTAAGATATTCTGTGTACATATTCATAACATTAGGAGGACTCCCTGAGCAAGATAAAATAAATCCTGAACAGTTCTAGGAACTGTAATAATATTCAGTGGCATGGGATTGTTGGCAGATTTAGGGGGAGGAATGGGGGAAAGCTTGAAGAAGACAGATGAAGAATTAGAACATGATTAGCATGCCACACTTGAAGAGTTTAGTGTCTCCTAATAGTAAAATCTAGCAAATTCTGCATTGTTACCACAGCAAGCATTAGCATAGCTCTGTTGCTCTACATGGTAAGTAATGTGGCAGGAATTGAGCTGAAACACCATTACATTTTTAAATTAAAAAAGGATCAATATTATTCAGCACTAATATATTGAAAATGACAGAGCCCCGTGGAAGAAGTAAAAGAAGAATCCTTGTTCTAACTTAAGATGAGCAGTCACTTCTAGAAATAATGGGATGTGATAATGCTGCACTGATTTCCTTTTATTTTTGAGAGGAGTTCTTAAATGACGAAAAGTCCTTGCTGAATTAGGGAAGAAATTATGAAGAATGTTAGTGTGTATGTGCAGGATGATAAACAGGGCAGAAAATGTGTTTGTGTTATCTTTATATCTTTTCTTAAGAATCAGGCTATTGCTTTAATACATGCTGAGTCTGATACCATCTCTGAGATATGTACAGTCTCTTTACATAGTACACAGTAAGGCAAGATAAAAACCCCCAGACTTTTCACTCTGACAAGACTTTCACAAAATCTTGAAAGCTCTGACTCAGTACAACATGGATTGAGAAAAGATGCTTGAAATCTAGAAAGGTAATGGGACAATAATATTATTTCCTGCCCATCTCTATTTCTGAATATCTAATACACTTTTTCATTGACCTGTATGGTTTGTTTATGACTATAAATAGAATATAGAAGTTTCATATTTTAATGGTAAATTTAATAGCAATTAAGATACTCAGTAATAGGATAGACTTTTAATTAGAAATGTAAATAATTACAAATGGAAAGAGATAAGGCTTATGAGAGGCCTCTATGTTTGATTTGGAGGGAACAACGATTAAAAGGGTTATTAACTGCTTTAAGGACACATTAATGAAAGAGGAAATATTCTACAAAGTTTTCTTTGTTTGCTATAGGTTGAATATTTTAATTGTGCTTTAACTTCAATACTGTTTATTGAATCCTGTGAAAGAACAGTCTTTTTCATAACATTACTCACACACCTACATAAAAGTCATGTTCCTCTTGCTTCTGAGGTAGTTTTATTGTCTATGTGTCACCATAGCTGAGTCGTCATTTTTAAGGGAAATCTCATAACCCTTTTGTAACTCTGGCTTGACACTTAATTAGACCTGGCTGGTTTGATGAGGTTGCAGCAGTAATTATGTCTGCATATCCTTGCTCACATGAAATATTTAGTTATTAGCCATTGTCAGCTACTTTGGCCTTTTGAAAGATGGAGCCAGCTAACAATTCTAACAACCGTTTGAAATGTCTAATTACCTAATGGCATCTAGTTCAAACCTAGATGTGGACATTGGTAAACAAACATTCTTAGATATTTTATGAAAAGCCATCTGAAATAATTGAGAAGTCGAGTCAATTTATAGATATTTGCCACTGTGCAAGTGTAAACTTGACTGTTCTAATTACAGTTTGCATTTGCCTCTAGCTGGATCTCGCCCAGTGCTAAATGACAGAGATGACACAGAATGCCTTTACCATAAATACTGAATGCTGCACATTCCATCAAGTACTGTGCTTCATACAACATGGAATTATTTCCACAGAGCATAGTATGGAACCACTGACCACAGCAAGTAACTAAACTTTATAATCAATATTGATTACATACACCAAAAATGATACTAGCTACTCCCTGTCAGACAGTTTTTTTTACCATCATGAATTGCTTATGTATTTCTCGATTTTTATTTTCACTTGCTTTTCAATGACTTCATAATTCTATAAATGCTTTTCAATAGACTTTTGGTCATATTACTGCAACCATTGTTAGTTAAATTTTAAGATGGTAGTCCCAGTTTGTTATGATCAGAAGGTAGAAGCTGCACATTTTAAAATGTATATACCTTGTCCATTCCTCACATGTTAAAAAGGATTGCTTAGCACATTAATATCAAGGGGGCAATTCAATTCTTAATACATAAGTTGTTGTGTACTGTATTTTACTGTGGTTTTTTTCGTCATTCTTAGTATACTGTCTCCCCCTGCATGTCTGAGACTCATATACAAATTATTTAGAGGAGCCAGTTTACGATTGGATCCTTTGTAGTTGGCATTGCCAAATACTGTGACGCCAGTTTATTACATCTTTGAAAGCGAACTGCTGCTGTACTCACCACAGCATTAGTCATTCCTTGCCTAAGTATAGGGATAGATGACGTGATTACATGGTGAGATGACTTAAGCCAAACAATAGAACTGAAAGACTGAAACTTAAGGAAATTTTAATCATAGTTTCTGAGATGTATCTAGCATTCTTATTTTGAAAGAACATGACAGCTTAATCGATCTTCCAGTTTGTTTAGTGTTCTTTAGGTTATCATGCAAGTAAAAGGATTAGCAAACAAAGTGTAAATGCTAAAGAGTATTCCTGTAACTTGTACTGTAACCATATATCTGGTTGTATTTTTAGCCATGTTTGATTGCAAACAGAGGAGACGGGATGGGTGCTTCTAGGTCTGCATTCTACATGTTAGCAATTTTCTGCAGTAACAGGAATCAAACCTGTGTTTGGAATGGGATGCATGGTATGCACGGAGAGCAGTGTTTTAAGTGAGCTGGCACCCAGCCATCTTGATTTATGTAGTATCAGCTGTTAGACAAATTTATGTGATACTGAGCCAAACATTAATCATGGTTTAATTGAGTTGATTTACCAATATGAGGCAGAGAAAGAACGTCTTCTTCCATGTTCTAGATGTGCTGTGAAGAACCGACTTTTTAGGAAAATAGTGGAAGATGCTTTAAGGAAAAAAGGTATAATCAATAGTAGAGATACAAATCTAAAGCTCCAGTAACTCAGTAGATAAAGACTTAATATAGCCTCTGTTTGTCATCAACATCTGAGTTTCTGTGTTCTGCAAAGGGGAGGGACAGAATTTAATTTGTCATTAATTTCATCATATAAGGAGGTTTATTCATTGAACATGCTTGACTTACAAGATATAGAATGACTTAAGATCTTTTTGAAATCCAATGTTTTGAGGAGCTCTCCCACCAAAATAATTAACTGAAACAGACAGATTTAGAGGGTGATAAAACATTATTATCAAAGTTGTTTAACGTGCTATACTAGGTTTTTATTTTTCTCTCAATTATTTGTACCTTCTTACACTATTTTTGTAATGAAATTGTGATTGCTCAGTTTCTGCATAGTTTACATAGGTTTTGAGATTTTTTTTTTAAAGCTGACACTTGTTTCAGTTAGGATATTCCTTAAATAAGAATTCTAATATAAAGACTTATATTTGTTAATAGTAACCACCAAAAAAAAAGAAAAAAACCCACAAAAAAACAAACAAACAAACAAAAAGTAAAACCACCCAGCAAAAAAAACCAGCTGTTTTAAACTTGCAGAAACAGTAAACAGAAACTTCTTTGGGTTCCTCTTTGTTTATTCACTATATGATAACTTGAAGTCTTCCTCATTTTTAAACTCCATTTTCCAGCAAATGGTCTTCTAAAAAACAAACCCAAACTTTTGTTAGTATTTCTGTTAATGAAGACACTAATGGTATGGAGGTTTTTTTACAAAAAGTTAAGTAATGATTTTTTTTCTCCTCATAATATTCCTCAAATATTTGTGAAACTGGGAAGAGCAATCTGGCATGGCTTAACATTGGAGACAACATTCAGTGGAGAGGCTGTGCATTGTTAGGTCTTTCAAACACTTGAAGTCCCAGAGTGATCCTAAACACTTTAGAAAAGACACAATATAAATTTAGCAAAAGAGCCAGGGTGGAACAAAGTATGAGCCAAGAACTCCCTTAAAGCTTATAATCTGGAAATTTGGATGACACCTAAAGATGTTTAAGACCACATAATTAAGGCTATGCAAATAGAGGGCTTAGGGGGGCAAGTTGGTTGGATCAAACCAAATGAAGTTAGTGAAGCTTCTTCTGTGCAAAACCACTAAGATCCTGTTTTAACTGTACTGCTGTAAGCATGTGCCAGCTTGATAGAAAAGTCAGTAGCAAATAAATCTAGGTAAGCTATTGCTGTTTAGTTCTTCCTTTTCCAAATCATCTATCAGTATTTGTATTCTGCCTCCATGGGACTTGTCTGAACTGTATGTATTATGTGAGGATTATTTAAAGTTTGAAAACTAGGAAATTGGCAAGATGTATTGTACGTTGGCAAAAAATTCATCGTCAACATTAAAAAACATGTCAAAAACTGTCAATTAACAAGTCCGTTGGAAAAATGACATTTCAAGAGCAAAAACTTTAGAAGTTTCCCCCTACCCCACTGGCTATTTCTTTTGTTGTATTCCTCAAAGGATCAGTTGAGTATACAATAATTCATAAATCAGATTTTTCATGGTATTGAAATGTCTTTTAGTGGGCAAGAACTTAAACAATTTGAAGCAGATCTTGCATTTAGAGATGTGTTTTTGAATGATGTTAACATGACCTGACCCTTAAACATTGTTTAGGTGTTGATGCAGAAGCCCTTACTAGGGCTCCAGAGAGCTGTCTAATGCATTGAGGAGATGCAGAAGGAGATGCTGAGTAACTCTGGGGGGAAGGAAGGAGTTGGAGGAGAATAGGCTCGCTGCAGCCAGAGCAGCCATTGTCCTAACACGATGTGTAAAGAAGTTGTGGGTAGGCAGCACAGGTTGTTCCACCAAAAGGGTCTGGGAGAGGGAAGTTTGTAGTGCAGGCATTAAGAGTAGTCCTAGAAGCTGGAACATCATTTAAAATTGTCAGAGTAGATCAAAGGCTTCTTGAAAAGGTTGTCTGCATTTGGTAAATTTTCTCTTATTTTTATGTATCACAGAGTTAGCGGGCTGATTATCTGCTTTATTTTCTTTTTAGGTTTTAGTTGCCTACTTATGTATAATGTTGAGAGAAAAAGTATGTGTTAACTGAATACATCTGGGAAATGGGAAATATGGAGACCTCTCCTGTCCTGTTGCCCATGTTACCTTCCCTGGTGAAAAAGGACATCCATTAAAAAGGAGAGGTGACATTTATATTTGCCATTACAGATAGCTAGATAGATGCTAAGAATGAAAAATGATAAACAGTTGCAGCATCGTGCGAAGTTACATGATGCTGGCGCAGTCCAGCAGATACTGACGAGGCATAGACAGCATCCTCTTTAGCTGCAGGTGTCATACAGCAAGAGAGCTGTAGTAGTTTAACTGCCCCCATTGTGCATTAGTTCTAGAACTGTTTAATTCCTGGCAAGAATAGTACTGACCCATATTTCTGAGTAATCATGTAAGATACTTTAGTTATACTGTTTGCAATTTTAATTAGGAACCTGGCTTTCTCATTTCGATTGTATGTTTTATTGAAGTGGGAAATGGTCAGTTAATACAAGGGTTTCCTTCAAGAATCTTGAGCCTAGAGCAAGTTTTCAACAATGTCGTTTAATTATAACGAGCACGGGATATGCAGTTTTCTTTGAGAATTAGATTTTAGGAAACTTTAAAAATTCATTACAATATTTGTTTGAACTCGTGTGAAGATGCACATGCTCACATAAGTATGTCATCTGGCCATATGACTACACTGTGGCAAAAGAAGTTCACTCAGGTAGGCAGTGTAGTTTCCTACTTTGCTTTCACAGTAATTTGACTCCGCAGGCTAAAATTTAAATAAATTAATGTGAGCCACCTGGGTAGCCAGGTGTAGTATCTTCTAAATGGCACTGAAGCTGCGTGATTTGAAGAGTAGTAAAAGGCAAAAGAAAAATCAAGAATAAAGTTTGAAAGTGCAGTAGAGCAGTTTCTAGTTACTCCTGTGTTTTCTTGACTCTTGTTCCTTTAGGATAGCTAAAGCATTTCAGTTTCATTGTTCCCTGAGTATCTCATGAATATTTCAGTTCTAAATGGTTGAATGTTGTTTTTATTAGTCCATTTAGATTGCAGCACAAATGTTTTTTCCTGCATGTGGCTGAGATTTGGAATTAGGCAATATTTGTGGCATGAGGCAATAAACAAAAATAAATGCACTGTGTACAGTTCAATACAGTTGTAACAATTGAATGCTTTTTACAGTTCACACAGCACTTCACAGACCTGGAAGTTGACCTAGCGTACCTTTTATTTTATATTTTAATATTTATTTCTTGCCAATAGCACTGTTGGCTTCCCTCACCCTGAAAAGTCATCAAACTGTGAGATAAAGACAATCCTTATACTTCATTTCTTTTTATCATTCTAGTGTAGTTTTCTTGTTTCCTTTTTCAGCTGCCCTCAGTGTCCTCAATGTCCAGTTCTACTAAGCCACTAGCAAGAAACATGTAAAGCATGTTCTTCATGTGTGAGTTTGATTACTTTATTATAATTGATAGTGTACACAAAAGTGAGGTATCTCTCGCTCTGGTGGACAAACAGGCATGCAGATCAGATCCCTGTCCTAATGAGATGATAACCCGAATTGTTAAGAAAACAGTTAGAAAAAGAAATACATCTGATATAGTGTAGTCAATTTGACTGTGCATAGTTTTCTTTTTGTCCTTTCTTATTTGTTGTTAGTAAATGTTGGTTCTTTAATAACTAAGGCAGACAAGGCTTCTCAGACTTTCCCTCTGGCCAGATTTCCTGAAATGCATGGCAACACGTAGGGAAATAGCAGAGTGTGATTTCCAAAGAAGCCTATTTTAAAATATTTTACATTGTTAATGAGAGGCGGGATATTACAAGAAACAAAATCCCTCATATGATGCAGCCTGCTGGAATTTAGCCTGGAGCAGTTTTTGAGGTACTGGCATCGAGTCTAAATAATCAGGTTACAGAAATGAGGAGAAGACTCCTAAGGAGTGGTTTTAGCAGTGGAGATGTCAGGTAATGACAAGACCCAGAGGCCAGAAATTGATAGATACTGTTCAAGCATCCAGAGGTATCTGTGTTGCTTCTGGAATTTCTTCTGGGTCAATAGAATGTAATTAGGTTGTTGATGGATCGTCTAGTTTGCTGTGTTGACCTTGATCCCCTTTGGGGTTTGTATCTGATTCCAAGAAATAAGAACACCTTTGTCTGGGATGAGGATAAGATATTTTTTTGAGTCTCCCACGAGATTTATGCATGGCATTCTTCTGCGGTAAACAATCTTCACCCATCCTCCTAATCTTTTTTTCAGCACAGTATAGTGGCCCTAGGGACACGTCATACTTCTCCACCAAGCAGCATCTGTTGGAAAATCAGAACTAAAATTTGCAGCATCTCTGTCACCAAGAAAAAAAAATATCACGCAGGTTTTAATATGTGCATGCATAAGCTAATTCTTTAGGAAAAGGGCCTTAAGCCATAGATAGAAAAAAAAAAAAAGCCTCAATGGAATATTGTTACTGGTAATCAAATCAGATGTCTCTGAAGGGTGTCCAGCCATGTGCATTGGAAAGAACGCTATTCTTTCCTCATTTTCTTTGCTGGCACAAGCAGCAGTCTGACGATTTTCAAATAATTAAGGATTGCATGATGAAGGCAACAGGCATATGATTTGATAGCAGGGCTGAGATGAAGGTGCCAGCTAAGTCTCGAAGATTCTGTAATTTGATGTGACTGCTGTCAGGAACACAAACTTAGTGAAATTAGATCTACTGGCTACCACTGGAGTAGTTGGTGAAGTGAAAAATGTACATGCAGGGCTTATATGGGTTTCCTGAAGTCACTGATTGTATATTTTCAAACATCACTCCAGGGATAAGTAGTACAGTATTAACCTTCTGTGTACCAATCTGCATGTGATGAAACTCTAAAGCTTCAATAGCTTTAGCTGTTTTGCATCCTGACTGTCAAAGCAAAAGCAAAAGCAAAACCTTCCACCTTTCAAAAAACTTGTCTCTTTGCATCCTTTATTGCTCTGTCAGTGCTGTAAGCAGAGCATACCTAGCTGATAGCTAACCAGAGATCAAAAGAATATTATTTTGCAGGATATTTGCAATCACTTAGAATGTTTTATGCATCCAGTCCTTCTCAGAGAAGATGTAGAGAGAAAGTACCTGATGAGGTGGGATGTCTAATAATAACTTGTGAGCAAAAAGACCTGTCCCATTCTCGATGCCTTTTCCTCTTTTTCTCTTCTGTACACATACCTAAAAGTAAGTGTAATGGGGCTGGAAGCTGGTCCGACCCAGCCCCCTACTCTTCTTGGTTGTACAAATCCAATACACAAACAATGACACTCTTCTTGTGTTGTTTCATGTCCTTTGGTTTCAAGCTAGTAGGATAAACTACAAAGTTTATCTAGTACTGACAAAGTAAGTCGATGTGGAGCTGATTTGTTGGAGATGCAACTGAAGACAGGAATATGTCTGTTTTGTTGGTGCTGGCTTTGTTCTGTAGCTGGCTTTGTTCTGAGACATGGGCAGGATGTGTCATGGGGACTGAGACCACCCTGGAACAGTTGTTGCGTTCTAGTAGCTGTTGATTGCTTCAGCTCCAGCTTGGGGTCAGCTCAAATCTTTAAAGCTTAGTGCTTTTAAGAAGTAAAAAGCCTCTTCTGATTTTATCAGTATTCAGTTCTGCAGCAGTTAGTTTTTGGTTAAAGAGTTCATTGGCATCGTATTTAAGGAGCAGACCCTCAGAGTGTCTGAAAAAGCAGCAAACTGAAACACTCTGAGAAAAACGAATCTTTCAGCATTTTAAGAGGTCATCCATTATAAATTACTTTCTTCTTCCCTATACACCAGATTATTCACACCTACAAACAATTTGATATATCTAATGGCCTTTTTATGCACACGGTGGCTTTTACATATGGGCTTTTCAAGACTTGTATATAATATATTTCATTTGAATTTAACCAGAGACTTTAAAAACTCAAAGCTTTGGTTTACTCTCTGGATTAGCGTACAATGGACAGACTGGTTTTACTCTCTTCTAACAAAATTGTTTGGTTGGTTTTTTTTATTTATTTTATTTTATCCTGACATTCTTGCTTGTTTGTTGGGCCAAAAACCACATTGAAGGTGCTGGATATATGGGTGGATTTTCCGTAACTAAACCAGTATTGTCTTGTGTCTTACTATGCTTTAGAGATATTTTTACTTTCTATGTCCTTTTCAAGGCATTCTGGGTTTAACTGTCTTCAAAGAAGCATCGAAGGGAGTAGGAAAAATTTGGTCATCAGAGTGAGAAGTAGAAACTTGCCACCTACCTGAATCTCATTATGTCATATCATCTACTGGAGTAATATGTAATTTTAGTATTTCCCCTGCTAAAAGACTTGAATGCTACATAGGCAAATTTGAAACAATTGGGTTACAGCTTTTGGAGTTGTTTTTCTTGGTTAGGATAGCAAAAGGTATAAACTATCTCTTATTACTAGGTCTGTAGGTGATGCTGCAGACAACAGCAAGAAAGATGGTGCTGTTAAATAACCACAGAAAGTCTCCATGGAACTGCTGTCACTTTTGAGGCAATAGAAGCAGGGACATTGCTGCCATGTCTGTAGCATGTCCAGTATAACTAGGACATGCACAGTACTGAGGAATGAAAAGCAAAAGCTCAGGCAGGTTCTGGCTCCCTGGTTTGTAGAAAGAGCACAAGAGGAATTTACAATTTGCTTTCTTGCCTATTTCTGTCTCCCTACAAATATGTGACATCCCTTTCTCAAAACCACTGGTAAACTCAAAAACTTGTGGGCTGTCTGCTAGGAGTCTGGACTGAATATTTACTTAATCCACATAGACTTTTATGTTAATACTGTAGGGAATAGAAGTGTTCTTGTACTTATTAAATTGTTAATAGACACGTTATGATTTACAGGTTCACAGGTTTTGTTACTACATGAAGAAACTTTTAATTAGAAAGAAAACCTGTAAACAAAGTTAACTAATTTTTTGTGCTCTTCAGTTGTGATTTGTAAGATGTGAGGTTTCTGAAACTCTGTACAAGTGAATCTTTCAGCCAGGGAAGAAAAGATGTGTCAGTGCACAAAGGCTACAACTCCTTCAAGAAGGCATGAGGGAATGGCAAAAAATTTGGAAAGCAGACTGGAAAAGTACAGTAAACTACCCATTAACTGCCTAATTACTAATCCTCTGAGCCACATAAGGCTACAGGCTTAATGAAGGCAATGAATGTGTGCAGTTTATAGCTATGTGTGCAGATTTGTATCTAAGGTAATTACAGGGATACTGCAAATTTAAAAAAATATTAATCTTATTAATTGTAGGTATGCTAATGTGCAGAGAAAAACCTGTAAAACAAAAGCTATGGCAAATGAGATCAATAAAATACATTAATAAGTTATTTCGATTAGTGCAAATATTTGTTTTATGAAGCTCACCCTAAAATTCATTTGCAGATGATATACTGAAGCTAAAACTGGTATGTGGCTGTATAGCCACATATGGCCATAAAGGCAAATGGGTATATCTTGAATTCTGCTTTATTTTTGACCAGGTTCTGAGGGATGATGCAGTTTCCCAAAAGGGAGGGGAGTACCACTGAACTCATGGGGTGTACTTTTGCTGTTACTCTACATGAAAGATTCCCATTCTAGGGCTCTGTCCTTTTATAAAACTTGAGAGGCTGATAATTAGGTCCACACCCTAATTTACTCCTGTCATTATTGTAAACCAGGAATCATTCTTGATCATAGAAAAATAACTGATGGAGGGGAAAAAGGAAAAAAAAAAAAAATCAAAGCAAAAAGCTAATAACCATAGAAAACATGAAAAAGTTTTCTAAGCATTTTAATTAGGTAAATAGCTATTAACCCTGAAGAGCAAGCTCAATAGTTCATTAAACTATTTATTTTTAAAAATTGCTCGTTAGGTATCCCACTGAGGCAGATGAATTCAAACATGGCCACAGGCGTGAGGAGACTTGGAATACACGTCCATTAAACTGACAAACGGCTTGCCAGATGGAGCCAATGGAAGCAACCCTTTTCCTGACAACTGTAAATGCTGCACAGTTATTAAAATAATGAGACTAAACTGTTGCAGTGGCTGTAACAGAGTTCTGCCTTTCCTTTTCAAGAAGGTTATTTGTTGCAACACAGTCACTGTCTGAAGATCTTTACACTGGAAAACAAAATCAAAACCTGGGTTATGAAGCTAAAATAGTCAGATCAATAATAAATATCACAAATTAAAGTGTTTTAGTTAATATCCATATATTTCCTTCTGCTGTTGTGGAGTTTTATTACACGAAAAGTTTGTGAGGATGATAAGTGGATCCTGCTGCAGTATGATTTTATGAAGTATCCAGGCAGACTGATGAAATCACAAACCTAAAATTACATTTATTTTTTTTTTTATAAGAAGGCTACATTTTTTTTATATAGAATCTCTTAATCTGTTCATTGTTAGTAGTGACCCCAGAGCAGAGGTAGGGGGAAGTTTTTCTGTTGGAATTCTATTGCAGTTTAATTTATTCAAGAAATGTAAATTCTGTATCAAGTGCATTTTTCAGTGGGAAATGTAAGCATCTTCAATTGAAGTGTCATAATATAATGTTGATATGAGGAATGTGAAAACAAGCCAGCATCTTTTCATAGAAGAACAATAGTTTTTATGTTGCTTAAATCTTTGTTCACATATTTTTTCTGCAAAACAGTTGTGGTGCCTGATTTAAATTTACTCTTGATTTTTCTCCTCTTTACATATAACAGGTAAATCAACATGTTATGAAGGAAAGTTATAATCCTATAATCGTTCTGTTTTATAGACAGTCTACATAATACCATAGCAGCAGGAAAACATCTTATTCTTTATAGGTCCAGATAACCTATATTTTATAATATATT
>JAAGNO010029301.1:0-21050 GCA_033439905.1 Ceryle rudis
AATGAATTTAAACATTTATTTAAACAGAAACTCCAAACCACTACACCCTTTAACCTTTCAAAAAAAAAAAAAAAAAAAAAGACAATGACAAACTAGATTTCAGCCAGAGTGTCAGAGCAGGCGTAAGTTGTGTTCCACTATAACAACTCAGTAGCAATACCAGCAGGAGACCAACACATACGGAGCTAGCACTGCAAGAAGGGGAGAAGTAAAAAGGATTTGAAACTGCTCAAAGGCACTTCCGCCCACTTGCTCTTCTGTTTTCAGCCCAAGATGAAAGTGCTGGCTTTAAACTGCTTTTTTGGTTGCATAGCTGGCTGGTGTGAAATCTGTGGTCTGTAATAGGCACAACCTGGATAGCGTGAATCCTCTAAGGCACGTAGGAGATTGTGGAGCGCAGGGCATCCTCTGTCAGGGACCCTAGCCTTCCACTAGATCCAAGGGGAATCCAGTCTGTGCACCTAGCTTCCCAACTGCAGAGCATTGAGAAATGAGGATAGCAGTGCACTGCAGGAGAGCGACTCCCACCAGCTTGGTGCTTGCTTGTTGGACATGGCTCAGGCTCAACTCTTCACTACTCAAAGGCACTGCTGCAACTGCAGCAACACTCAAGCTGGGCCCCTGACCTGAGAACTGGCTCCAACACACAGGGCAGGGAAAGGAGAGCAGAGTCACAAGGGCAACCAAATGAGGTGGCCATGCCAGGGCACCTGATGCTCACCACCTCCCAGAAGAGCCGTGCTCCTGTCCTTCCTTCAGTAACAATGGATGGGCACACCAGTGTGATCCTGCCCTGGACACTGTGCTGGAGAAACTGCACTTGATTCAGCTCCAACATTCTCACAGTAGGCACCAAAGAAGTATTTAAGGAGAGTAAGTTACAAACAGAATGGTTCAGCTTCCACCTCTAAAGACAAATGGGTCAGGCTGGCTCCCCCTGAACAGTCTCTCAAAAGAAGTCTAGCAGAGGTGATGGGATATCCAACTCCAATAGACCTAAGGCAATTCTAGTGACATGCCACTGATGGGGATGGCTTAAGCCTAATGAAATCACAATGCCACTCTCCCAGCAAAGGTGAGAGGGACTCGGGGAGCTTTCTCTGGACTCCTTAGAGGCTTCACGTAAGGCAGGGTAGGCTAGCTGCTCCCGGGGATCCTACCAATCCCAAAAGCTTAGTTCAAAGTCAATTTGGTAATAATTTTAAGGGAATAAAATTAACCTCATTCTCTAATTGGAAATGAGGAAATCTTGAGCATCAGACCATGTTCTTCCCAACTCAAATTTTCTTGGGAAAGCCTCTTGCTTCTAGAAAGAAGGTGAATTCCGACGGAGACTTGATCATTCATGGTCATTGAGGAAGGCTGCATCCTGTGACCACAGCATTAATGACCTATTCTGGGTAGGAAACTGCATTCCAGCTTCATCAAAACACTGAGTGGAAAAACACTGATTCTTCCCACAACCACCCAGAGCGTGGGCAGAAGCCAAGCAGGGAGCAGCTATGGTTTTATGCCAAGAAAACAGAAGCTCTGGCACCCAAACTAAGTTGAACAGCTGGAGCAAGAAATGGGTGACAGTCTGAGGCCCAGATGCTTGTCATCTGGTTGGGAAGCAGGTGTCTGAAACTGAGAACCAGAGATCCCATCTCAGACATTCCCTGCTACTGCTACTGGAAACAACACCTGATTCACTCCTCTCGGTGCATTGCCTGGAAGTTGGAAAGCTCTAGGCACCCAGAATAAAGCCTTTAAACTCTGTCTATACAGGCCACTGGACACAGACATATGGCCAGAAGCTGTGCCTCGAGACCAGGAACATGCTGTCTACCAATGTCTCCCTAACAGGAAGATCTCCACTGCCTCCAGAATGAGACATTCTCTGCTCCCTCTGGCCCTCAGCAGAGGGGAACAGCCTCACCAGCTGGGCCTTACCATGTGGTAGGGAGAGGATCCTAGTCCTTCACCCCTCTGAAGTGAAGGTGGCAAGTCTTAGGGTTCAGCCAGCTTCAGTACAAAACAAGTCTCCTCCTCTTATCTGGAGATGCAGTGATGAATACTGGGTTCCCAAAGGCAGCTCCCAAGAAGAAACAATGAAAGGGCCACAAGCCGCTACTGGAGCCATCGTCATCATGGGGCCATTCTGCCTCACGTGCAGAATTGACAGGTAAGATACAAAGAGGAGCTGCTGCTGCTTCAACCACTGAGCTGACCTAGAGCTCAGGGGCCCTTTCCCTCTCAAACTCACTCCTAGTTCATATCAAACGTACATGATGTGCTGCTCTGGAGCCTCCGGCCTCGTTCCTTGTCTGCGAGTGACCTGAAGCCAGGAAAGCCGCTCTCTGCATTCGGTTAGTGTGCTGTGAAGTTAGATGGATCCCAGTGGGCTCAGGAGACTAGAGGCTGGAGCGGCACGAGTCCGTTCCCAGGAGACACCAGGAATCTGAATCCAAATCAGGTTTCGGATCCACTTCCACCTCCTCTTTGGCTGTCTGTGTTCCTTTGGAATGAACTTCCACCTGCCAAAGTACACAGCAATTATCCAAACAGCTCCAGGACTAGCTGCAAAGAAGCTAGGAGCCACATGCCATACAGGTCCTATTCTCCACAGCCATTTGGGACTCTGTGACATCTGACTGCCTATCCCTTCCTTCCAGGAGAAATAAAGGGGGATTCCAGGTCCGTCAAGGACTGGGCTGTCCTCAAAAGAAACTATCGTCTTGGCTTCACTCCTGTTGCTACTACCAGAGCCTGCATCAGCAGCTCAGACAAAAGACAGGCACCATGCTTGCTCCCCCCGTTCTGCTCCAAGAGACATGTTAAGAGCTGCTTCCTTCTGTGCAGCCTCCACAACCTACACAGGAGCCAGGATCAGTGTAGTGAGCCCTGAGCATGGATGTGAACTCAGACAATGGGTCCTCACCTGCTGCATTCCCTCTGTCCCCCTGCAGAACCGCTGGAGTTGGGCACTCAGACGAACAGTTTCCTGCTGCAGCTTCTTCTGATCATCCAGACACTGTAAAACCAGGCCTCGGAGGTGCATCACCTCCATTTGCAGAGCACTGCACATGCAGCCTGCAACAGGAGATGCAGCCTTCCCTTCACCGCATGGCAAGGTTGGACTCAGGCAAGCAGGCTGCAGAAACATGGAGGAAATTCAGGCCAAGGTTTGAGTGCAAGGCCAAGAGTTGTACATGCCACAAGAAACCATGCACAGAAAGCATCATGACAGCTTGTTTCCTGACCTCCCAAACTTGTAGCAGCAAAGGTCAGCAAGTCATTACAACTTTGGTACAAAGGCACTAACTTCCTCCTTTTTCTAGGAAAGCTGCTCCTGCTTCCTATCACCAAAATCTATCTGGTTTACCCCCCTTTCCCTAAACTTGGAATCTGCATCTCCTCTTGGGACAGAAAACTCTTGGAATAAGGCACAGATTGTAATTTCTCAGTGATTTCCTCTATCAGTTCTTCCTATCTCACAGCAATTTCTGCTTCCTGAATTTCTATCTTCTGCTAGGCTTCTGGGCCCTAGGCTTTCCATTTTTTCCCAGTTGCATTAACCACATTTTCCACAGAACTATCTCGTCATTTTTCATCTGATCAAGCCCTCACTTGGTCTAGATTACTGTGAACATCTTTGCAGCATCATCTCTGGTGCCTTCTCTTCCTCATCCAAATGAATGAGGCCAAACCCACACCCACTTCTCAGCTCCCCCTGTAATTCAAATACTGGCATGTCCCCAGGAGCTTTTGGCCAAGCATTCACTGTACCCAGGGCTCCATTTTGGGCTTGTTTAATCCAACAGGTTCCTCAGAGGCCACTTTGAGTCCTTGAAGTTTCTGGTAAGGGAGAGTGTCCTTCTCGGGCTCTGAAGATGCCATGCTCAGAGGAAAGGGGTTGTCGGGCATGGGGATGAATTCAGCGTTCTCCAGCTCCTGGATACACAAAAGCAGCAGAGTCAGGCTTGCCTGCCTTCCTGCAGCCGACTTATCTCTTCAACCAATGCACCAACACCCTCTTGTGGTAAAAAAAGGCAGCAAGGCCCAAAGGGCTCCCTTCACAGTGCAGCTTTGAGAACCTTCCAAAGCATCCCTTACAGGTGGAAGGGGCCACTTGCTTCTTCCCAGCCTAGATCCCTGTTTAAGGCATTTCTGAGACACTACATTACCTTCCGCAGCCAGCCAGGGCAGGAGCTGCTGTCACCACTGTTGCCTCCCTTAGCTTCTGTGGTGCTGATCCAGCCCCCCAACTCACGATCTGCTTCCATGGTTCCCCGAAAGCCTCCGCTGGGACTGGGGGTCTCTGCTTCCTGTTCATTGTCCTCTTCCTCTCCTCCTCCAGTTGTGCAGCTCTGAGCCACTAGCAAACAAGACTGAAAACTTAGTACTTCTTCCACCTCTGCTATTCCTGTTGCCAAACCCCAGCTGGAGCAGAGAAGATGCCAAAATTTGGGCTCTGTGGCCAATGTGAGAGTGCCTGCTAGCGGCATCTCCCTCAACAGCTTATCTCCTAACACTCCCTGCAGGCCTTTCCAAAAGGGCTTATACGCAGCAGTCTTTTGCAGCTTCATGGCCCCAGCCCTCCCACAGGTCCAAGAAACTGGACTCCCTCTCTCCAGTAGCTGCCCCATAGCCCCCCTTCCCTTATCATCTCCCTTCAGTGAATTCCTCCCAGCTTTTCCTTGACAAATTGACGTTCCTCAACTACAAAGGCCTTGCTGCATCCATGTTACTCCTCTTCTGTTTCATTTCTCTCTTTCCCAGCTTTGGGCCATCCCTTCCCATGCACAGCACCAACTAGATATCCTCTCTTTGAGCTCTTCTGTGAGACCTTTGAAACACAGAGAAACCATGCTGCAGGACCAGACTGCACCCACTCAGTCTAACCACTGAATGGACTTAGATCACAGCTGCCCAGGGCAGGTTACTCACCAGTACCAATGGACAGGCCACTGCTGTTCGATCGGATAGTTTTAGAGTTCAACACCTTTTCTGCAAGGAGAAATGTACACTTTCAGTTAGAGTGCCACACAGAAAACGAGGTAAGTCCTACAACAACACACAACAAAGCCAGTGTTGCAGGCGTAGAGCTCAAAACAGCTTGCCACAGTCCCCAACATGAACTTGGTCGTTCCCAAGCCAGATTTATAGTCTAGGTCCTGGCAAGCAATACATCATCATCATAACCAAGATTCCCACATTTAATCCTAAACTTACACTTACCAACAATGATGATGGTGTGCCAGCCACGGCAAGACAGGTCTGGAACGTGATGCAGTGATCCAAATATTGGCCGAGGCCATGAGGTACAAATATCTGAGCCATGAGCTCTCTCGGTTGATGTCATTGCTAGACGTCCATTCCCACCATTACCCCAGGCAAAGATATGGTTGTCTGAGGAAACAGAGATTCAGCAGACTCAATTCCCTCCCTCTCAGCCTGTAATTGCTACAAGGATCACACCTTCTCCACTCTAACTGCTGTCCCAAAGTAACTAATCCCCCAGCTCCATTTTGCCATTGTGAGAACAAACTGGTAACAAATCTAACAGGCAGCCACCAGGCCACCACTCTGCAGCCCCAGGGACAGCAAATACTTGGTGTTACACTGGGACAACTAACAGGGCCAAACCACCTCAGTCTAGGAGGGCTTCTTTATTTCAGTGCAGTGCTGCAGGGGTGGGTCTAGGAAATGATCTGTGGGAGCCAGATAACCACCCTGCAGATCTAGTTCAAAGAAACCCACCACAACTTTGCAAAGACCCACTCACCGTCGGTAGCAGCTATGGTGAATTCATCTCCACATGAAACCCTGATCACCTGCTTACCCCCCAAGGGGCCACCCAGCAGGTTAATTCCCAGGTGCTTCTTATAGTCCCCAACACCAAGCTGTCCACACTTGTTGGAGCCGAAGGTCAGCAGGCGGCCTCGCTCTGAGAGAAGGAATGAGGAGAAAGTCACAGCGAAGGGCCCAACTCTGGAAGCAGCCATGCATGCAGAGAACTAGCAGCAACAGCCCATGACCAAGAAGGACTCTGCTGAGAAGCCAGCCAGGCTGCAAGGGGACAGTGCCAGCCAAGACGAATGGCTTCAGCCTGGAAACACCTCCCTTCCTTCTCCCGTTGCTCCCCTTTTCTGGGGCTGGGACTCCTCACAGCCCTCTGATTGGTGTGTCACTTGGGCAAAGCCTTACTTGGTCTTAAACAACTCCTCTGCTATTCCAGAGCATGATTCTTCCCCAACCTTTTTTTTTTAACTTTAAAAAAAAAAAAAAAAAAAAAGGAAGGCTGACCCAGAAGCTGATGTTGTTGCTTCAGCTGGCCAGATGGCAACACTGATGAAGAACAGAAATCCTGGATTCCTGGAGCAGGCATAAGCCTTGCTACCAAGGGCACAACCCTCAGTGTCAAGTGCCAGGCTGAAAGATCAAAGCTGATGTAAAGTAATCCAGCAACCAGTATTCACTTCTTAGTATGTAGGGCTCACCATCAATGGAGGCTGTGTGTGTCTTCCCTGGAGAAATGGTACGGATCTTGTAGAAGGACAGCTGCTTGGCCAGAGTAAGGGAAGTGGCATATGGCACCTCACAGTATGTCTGAGAAAAGACATGTAGGCAAGCCCAGAGTGAAAAAAACACACATTCATCAGCTAAGACCTACTCAAGCAGGTCTTGGCAGACCACAGCATTAACCTAGACAGTCCCAACACAAGTATGTTGAAGAACCACCAGAATCCATGTCACTGGCTAAGTCACCCTGGAGCAGCTCACGATCTGTTTCACTACTTCAGATCTGACATAAGCCCATATGGCTGACAGGAAACTGCGGAACAAACTGCCTCTTCCCACAATCCCAGTATCCATCGTCTTGGATTGGAACTAACAAACTGGCACAAAGCTAATGAACGCTTTCACTGTCACAGGACCTCCATTTCCCCATATATACTGACTGCTGGGAGCTGGAGCCAGGGACCCAAATGCACTTACGTCATGGTTGATGATCCCTGATGTGCACTGATTCAGGCCCAGCTTGTTGAACTCGTTGAGTCCACATGCCAACACTTTGCCTGTCTGGGTGAGCAGGAAAGTTCCATCACAACCACAGTGAACAGACACAATGTTTAAGGTCTTCGGAACATCCACCTATATGGCATAAATACATCTTGAGAAAAATCAAAATCCCAACACCTACTGCACAAAAGCCGAGAAACATACGGGGTTAGAGCAGTGGTTCAGCCAGTCTGGGCACTGACAGTAGCCAACACAGCTATTCTGAATGAAGATGTAAGAATATCATCAAGTCTATAGCATATTGAAGCTTCAGTCAAAATGCAGAAATTCGAGACATTTTAGCCCGTGTGTGAAGACATCATTGAGCCAGCACAGGAACCAGAAATGTGATGCACAGGCATCCTGGCCAGCTGGGGTCTACAAAGACCAGACCCCATTAGCCAAGCAGGGCTGGGTCTGTGCTGTGTGGGTGTGATATTGTGTGATTGCAGATATTTGGCTTCCAGACACATCCTTGCTGTTTTCTAACCCCCAATGGCATAGGTTACCTCAACTACCCCCAGCACTGTATTTCAAGAGGGTTTTACTTTCAACTAGTCTTTAACTCATTACGTCAAATTCAAAGACTCCCAGTTGTTTGCACTGCTGCGAGTTCCCTCTACAGATCTGAGGTATGCAATTTGGTATTTCCTACTGTGATTTCTACAACATTAAGTTTGGCATTTCCAGTTCCAGCTTGGAGATCAGAGCAATGAAGCTCTAAGTCATGATGCTGGCTGGTTTGGGAGTGGCATATCCTCCTGTCATGATTTCTATGGACAAATGAAGCAAAGTAATGTGAGGAAGTAAAGTTAAAACCCTTGCAAACTCTGTGATACCTCAAAAAACCCAAACCAAAACAAACACCTGAGCCTCAGACAGTATTTCCAAACAACAACTAATTTGGATTTATGCTCATGCAAATTTTGAGAAGTAGTCACAGCTCTACCTTCTGAGGGGTGTAGTGATCTTCTTCTGAATCCAAGCCCAAGCGCCCTGCATCAGTGAAAACACTGCAGTTAGAAATTGCCTCACAAGGTGCCCATCCCTAAGAAATAGTATTGTCTCTCCACAGTCCCAAAGGAATCCCCCTACAGAACTGGAAACCTGCTCCCTACATGTGCTATTGCCTGCCAGTCCTCAAGGTAATCCAACCCTACTCATAGAACAACTGCCCTACCCACAAGGAAGCCAAATGGCACCCTAGAGCTTCCCAGAGTCAAGTCCCAAGGGTTCAGTCCCCAGTTCCCCATTCTTACAAGGAAAGAAAGCCCCAAAGAAACAATGTTCTCTGCACCCAAGACATACCAGAGAGTCCTCACCCAGGCCCTGCATTACACACCTGCACCATTCACTTTCTGGAGCAGGCATGCCCCAGTACCTTTAGGTTCCAGGTTCTACCTACCATACTCTCCACAACCCCATGTGTAAACTTCTCTGTTCCTTGTCAGCACTGCCACGTGGTTATCTCCACACGAGACCTGCTCCACAGGGTTGGTAAGAAAGAAATCCAGATGCAGGGGCTCAAGCACTTCAGAGCCATAAGCCTTGTCAACGCCAATGCATCCATAATAGTCTGAGCCAAAGGCATACACCTGGCCTTCATCTGAAGGACACAAGGGAAGCTCAGTCAGCGCACAAAGCTTGTCTTAGGCTACACGTTAAGCTCCTAGAACATGGCCAGAGCAACCTCTTTTCTGTAATCATCCTCCTCTTTAGCGTAGAAGAGTATAATCAGGAGAATACAGAATCCTTTCTTGTTCACATTGAGATGGATAACTTTACACCACAACCCACAGCTATTTCAGGTGACCAGTGTCAAAAATTCTTGGGTTGAACCTGCCACTTTTACAGAAACCCACAAATTGGTTCTGTGGCTCCCTAAGTCACTCCTCCAGCACACTAAACATACAAGCTTAACTCTGTCGAACCTCTGCCTTTCCAACGCTGGAAAAATAAGCTGTAAACTACCTTGTTGAGACTTGTTTTCACAACTAAAGCGAGATTCAAATTCTTCTGTAACAGACACCACCATAGTTAACACATCTTTAGAAGTATGAGCAGGGTTAGAACTACAGAGAGCTACCAGGTCTCAAGCTTTTGGAAATGAACAGCAAATCTCAGATACACATCTTCTTTTATCATTGGGTGATTCTTTCCCCCCACAGTCCAAAAAGAGTTTCTAACACATTTACATTCTTGACTTCAGGCTCCTCTCTCTTTATTATAGGCATGTATGGAGGCAACTCACGTACTGGTAAGAGCAGGGACTCTACAGAGCCACAAGGAGCTGTGCTCAACACCCAGCTTCATCATCAACAAGGAGCACATTCTTAGTAAAACACCCAGCCTTCTTGGGAGTCAGCATCTTCCTCTGTATAATAACATCAATCTAACTCCACTACCACATCTGCTACAGACAAAACTGAGGGGTAACATACAGAGCTTTCCCCTTTATGCACGAAGCTGCTCTGCTAATCTTATTGTGAAGGCAAACATGCCCACAACACAGCAAAGTGAGCAGTGGTCCCCTTCCATCTCTCACCTGTGATGCACACTGTGAAATCGTCTCCACAGGACACCTGGCGAATGGCTTTTCCTTGAAGCTTCTCAACATGCTTTGGCTGACGGTAGGAGGCTCTGTCTCCATGTCCCAGCTGCCCGTGCAGCTTGGTGCCCCCCTGCATATTCTACAAGACAGAAACAACCGGTAAGGTTATGTATCCACAACTCCAGAGATGGTGCCAATAATTACAGCACCTCGAGTGAACAACAGAAGACAGCAAAGAGCAAGAGCAAGTGTGTTAGCTACCTTAGGGAAGGGACTGCTATCCGCTGTGGTGTAACAGCAGGCAACATTCTAAATGGCAGCACAAGCTTTCAGGCAGTTGTGCACTCATGAGGACTGATCTGGTCTCAGGCTACCAGCCAGTCAGAAATCCCCACTCCCTTCTCATCTGCCAGGCTACAGGACCCACTCCTGATACAGGACTGAAATTCACCCTTCAGATTTTTGACCCGTTTTTCTAAATCCTAATGGCTGCAAAGAAGCATGTAACAAGAAACATCACTGAAGTGGCCAGACCTACCAATTCTACAGGAAAAACAAAACAACTCTGAATAATGTTGGAGCTAAAACTAAAATATTAATAGCCGTCTGAAAGTTTTCAGTGACCGTTCTTGCAGGAACATCCAGCAAATGACTTCAAGTTGCTCTCCTCTTGTTTGAATCTCTTTGTTCTTTCACCCACCTACCCGTATTTTCTAATCTGTCTTAACAGATTCTGCATCATCAATACAAAAGCCAGTAGAAGACTGGAGCTGTAGAATAATTCCATGTCACTAACCTGTCACTGACCGTCTAAACCCAAAAAGACTGGATTGAATTTCTAAAAATGTATTATATGCATTTTTTTTTTAATTCACTTTAAACTATTACAGAATTTTCACTCATCTTAAAAAGCAGAGTTGTTTAGTATAAGACATCTCCGGTTTCATCCACAAGCTACATCACAGATGACATCTGTAGCACAAGGTCACTCATACCACCCATCCTGATCTTTCAAAACCTTCATCAAAGACACACAAAGCCAACAGGGCATCACAAAGCCTCCAGTACGTTTCTAGTAGTCAGGAAGGGGAGGAAAACATGTTTGACTCAGTGTCTGGGCCTACAAGTCCACCACCTACAATCCTCAAGTGCACAGCAAATCTCCAACACCCTTCCTGTCAGGATGGAAATCTTCTCCCAAAAACACACTTGGCTTGGGAGACTTGGGCAAAACCTGAAACAGATGGCCTCACAGTGTCCTGTCCACTGTAATCAGATTTCTCCTTTTCCAAGCTGCTTGCCCAGCTGATTCTACCAGGCTCAAGAACAGCCAGTGGTGGATCTTTCCTTTCTCTTCTTTCCCACCCTTAGCCCCTTCCTGCAGTTTCTCTCACTTACCACCCAGGTGTAGAGCTCCTTCTCCACTGTCACCACAGCAAAGTGAGTGTTACCGGCACACACCTGGCGTGCACTGCAGCCACTTTTGATGGCATCCAGCTTCTGGGGGGTGGACTTCCCACCCCCCCAAACATACACCTCACTAGTGCGCGAAGTCACCACTGCAATAGGAGCCTCATTCATGGTACTTGACCTGCACAAGATCCCCACACACAAAATAATGAGTTTGTGTTCATGGTCATCGCTCATTTTCCTACTTTTGTCTATCAGTTTTCCCTTTAGATTTATTCATGGGTTTTATTTTCACCAACTATTCTCTTTGTTGAGTGGCTGTAAGGCCTTAACTGCTATAGAGAGACTCAAGCATTTTTAAAAGCCTACAATCCAATTTTATGTAATTTTAAAAGACTGGGCTTTCACTGAAAGGCCACAGAGCCGTTCCCATTTGTGAAAAATAAAAGCCTTACAATCGGTCACGAAATCTTGCTCAAACTACAGAGGCATCCAAAAGCTTCTAATTTCCCTCTCTCCTGTTTATTTAAATTACAGGCTTCCATCTGAGTGCAAAAATATAACTCTCTGATGCAGGTAAGAATCAATTCACATGCAGACTGCAAAATGGAAGCTGTAATCAACACAAACTGTGAGCAACCCATGAACTTCACAGGAAATGCTCATATAGTACTTTGAAGCTTAGGAGGAAAAAAAGGTCAAATTCTATCTGACAAATCAATAGAAAAACAGCTATACGTGTCACAGAAGCTATCTGCTTCATGGAGAACCTTGCTTACAGGCTTGCTGGGGACTGTGGAGAACCTCTACATATATATTTCTCCAGTTTTATGAAAGATTTTATATTCACTTAATATTCAACATTCAGATAGTCATACTCCTCCTGCTTAGGAGAATCTGTGTGGAAGGAGGGATCTATATTACATCCTCAGATATGTAGCCTGTAAATACTACATCCTCAGTAGAACAGATCAGAGCTGCATGGGACCTGCTGAGGTAAGGCTCCAGCCATACACATAATCAGGATATAAAAGGCAGAGTAAAATGTGGGACATGTAACAAAAAAAACCACGTATTGACAATGTCAAATTCCTAGCATTTAGGGATCTTCTAAACTACACTATTCCATTAAGGTTGTCACAGACTAACACTCTCAGCGAAGTTCCTCTCTGGGGAGCTGTTCTCTCCAGACTTCCTTTCAAACACATGCCCAAATAATTACCTTGGTCGCTTATTTGGCCCATTAAGCAATGTGACTTTCTCTTCCATCTCCCTGCCAAAAGGAGAAAAAACATTTTAGGAAACAGTAACATCACCCAAAGCAATTTACTGACAAGCAGCACACAAACTGCTTTCCTCTCCAATAAAACACTGCTCCCTCTTGAAGGAAACGTGGCAGCTGTTTACCAGCTCACAGCAATACACAGTAAGTAGGGCAGAAGTAATGTACCATATAGCTAACAAACTTTCAGAAGAGCTGAGGAGAACAAACTATATATACACCAGGATGAGGACAACCGATACCCATATTGCACAAGAATGACCTTAAATGGCTAAATATTACCAGGATTTGGGCTGTTACTGGTACATACAGCAAGACAAAATTAAAACTTTGCCGACTGCCAGGTAAAAGACTCTTGGTATAAAGGACTAAGTCTGCTGTTCCCAAAACAATCCAAACAACAACGTGGGATCAAAACAGTCCAGAACTACAGTCCACCTTTCATAAAAAGTGTATGAAGGCAGGTGGTCTAAATAAGCTAAAATGGGCCACTTACAAGGCAACTCTCTCCAGAAGAAAGAAGCAACAAAGAGAGAAAGCAAGTCTCTCTATATTGCATCATATGTATATTTGAAAGGCCTTTCCCAATGATCACAGGAGGATCCCTGTGACCCTTTGTTCACAGAGATCTGAAGAGCAGGAAGCAGCATTCCTCAAAGGAGACTCAGAATGGGATGCCTCGAGGTTCTCAGTACAATGGCTTCTAAGACAAAGGACGCAGAGACCTTTCTAACCATACCCATGCACCAAGAGAACATCAGATCAGAAGAGAAGACGGCAAGAATGCATTCCCCTCCTAAAGAGGATGAAGTGTACTTCAACTACTGCCTACGCCAGGCCAAATTAACTTAAGCACTCTGATACATAAATGCCACTAGTCTGCACAAACCCGCCTGTTGTCTCTGACATCTGTCCAGGTTTCAGGCAAGACCATATGATTATTACCTCCTGCGTTTGCTGAGAAGGGGATGTTCAAGCAATTCATCTGCAGTGGGTCTCTTTTCTGGATCCTGAAAGAAGCGAGCAACAAGTCACTCTCTGGGAAACACATCCTCTACAACAAAATCTTGGGCCAGAAGACCTCATTGAAGCCTCATTCAAGTCCTTTCCTGACTCCCTTCAGAAGAAAAATTGATTGATTGAAACATTCGGAATGAATAGGCACACATGCCAGGGATGTGCCGGAGGGACTTCCATGCTCTGAAGGTATCAATACTACATTTGCTTTCAAGAAATTAATTCCCTACAGAAATCCAGAGTCACACTCAGAAAGCCAGAACCTAAAGGAACTGTACTGAGATGGCAGCACTGCATTAGGAAATAACTGCTTCTGCCATTAAACAGTTGTCACTGGAGTAAACCCAGCACCCCTCCAGAGCCTGCAGGGCTGAATAGCATCTTGAGACAATGCTTTCAGAGGACTTGAGGAAGCCCAGCCTTAGTGATGCCTCAGGCCTCACAGAAATTACCCAGCATCAACAGCCCTCACACTGAAACGGGCATGTCATTCCCCTTCACCCCTGAATTCCATGGCTTAGGCAGCTGGGAAGGGGTGTCTGAAAATTAAAAAGTATTTTGCCAACCTGATCAAGGCAGGAATTCACCATCTGGATCAGTTCCCAGGAGTAGACAGTGGAATCAACCTCCATGGCGCGATTTCCCTGTACAATCTTCACACAAAGGTTCAGGGGATTCTAGGCAGAAATCAGAAACAGCTGTAAGGGAACTGAACTGGACAACGTGTCCAATGGGGCGAGATGCTATAGGCCACCACTGTTTTCTACATCCTTCTCTGATCAGGACACATCCTCCTTCTTCCCTGCCTAGCAGGTTCTCCAGAAACCTAATAATGATTCCTGCAGAAATGGTACCTCTGATAGCTAGGACTTGGTGGCAACATCCAGCTTTTCACCAAATCCCCTAACAGTGGAGGTAGGACAGGTTTCTCTCTGCATGGTATCTCCTACACAGCATATGGCCATTGAAACACTGCACAGCACTGAAGATGCTGGGCACTCATTAGCCGTGATGAGAGGACGTCAGGAAAGGATGGTATTTCCACATTCTCTCTTTAAGGTTTACAAAATCTTGTACCATGGCAGCCAGCAGCTTTTCCCACCTCATGTCACAAGCTGGCAAATCACATACACCAGCCAGCAATGCTGCCTTTCACCCTCCCCAGGCCAGCCTGACCACACTTCTCTTGCACTCAAACTTTGAGAAAGGGTAACAGGATTAAATCCTATGAAATCCAGAGGCTGCAATTTTCACCACAGAACGCTGCACAGAAAACTCACAATTAGTAATGCTAAAAACCCCCCAAAGACTACACAGTCACAGACTTCCTCCTTGTAAAGGACACTTAATTCACAGCCCTGACACAAATTAGCATTGCTTGTATTCTGCATCTGGTAAACCCAGGGCTGCAGGTAAGGGTGGCTTTGGGAGCAGCCAGAGAGGCAGCTGCAGTGCAGAGTAAGAGAAATCACACAGACATTTTCACTGGCTATACTTGGCATTCCCAGGTCACTGTTTTCTTAATCAGCAGATTTAAACAACAAATAAAGAAAACATGAATTAAGAAACCTATGAATCAACTGTGAATCTCAGGGTGATAAAAAGTAAGGTCACTCAGTCCATCCTGGTTTGCACTTACAGTAGCATCAAAGGTCCTCTTCAGAGTAAGCAGCTCAAAGATGACACAGCCCACAGCCCAAATATCTGATTTGAAATTGTATTTCACACCCTGGCAGAGTTCTGGGGACATGTAATATGGAGTTCCCACCAGCTAGGGCAAAAAGAACATTTAAAAATCAGAAATAATCCAGCAGTCTTCCATTCAGGACCTTTGCATCCACTATGTTCACACAGGCATAAGAATCAGAGCTAGATGCAGCTCTGACACAGCACTGAAGTGACACAGATGACACACCCCACCAACCTGTTGGAGGGATGGAAACAAGCACACTTCTTCCCTTCTCATCCACAAGCCTGTACCCAAGTTTCTTAAAGGATCATAGGAACACAGAGAGGACTTGCTCCTCTCTTAAGTTTAGCACTTTTAGAGGTAATCAGGGGCTTAAATACTGACCAGGCATATGAAAGCCCTCGTAAGAGGTTGAAGGAAAAGGGATCTAGCAAAGCTTCCAAAAGCAGATGCCAGCTCGTAGCTATGGAGCTGCTCTGTCTGATCACAAGGCACTGCCAGGACAAAGGCTACTCTGTCTCTGACAAAAGAAGGGTTACTTTTGGGTCAGTAAGTAGAAAGCTGGCTTGAGTCCCACCTGAAAGGCTACCACTTCAGAAGGGGGCTTTCCTGAACAATTGGTTTAAAACAAACACCCCCCACCAGACCTGACACAAAATCCCCAAACCCGGCACTTAAATACAGAAGCTCTTCCAGGTACAACAGAAATAGTGACACAGCTCAAAGTCACAACAAGGAGACACAGAGCAAACATGATGCTGTAAGAATGAAGCTTCCAGATGAATAGAGCTCATTCCCTAGCAAGGAAACAGCGATATAAAAAGAGAAAGACAGAATTTAGAAGAAAGGGAAATATTTATAGTTGCCCTCTTTTCAACTCTCTCAGCAAAGCTCCAATGATTACAAAACCTGCCTTTCATTAGGCTCTTCTAGTACACTAGATACCTAATGGGCACATTCAGAACCTGCCATCTCCCTTCCATTTCCCGTTACAGTGACAACTACAGAGCTACATGAGTCTGAGCCATGGGACGGTTTAGAAGCCCAGCTAGTTGAAGTATCACACAGAGAACTAGGACACTGCACCTAAAACTTTTTTAAGCAAAGGATAATGTAAGCTTTCTGTAAGACACAGACATACTTTCTGTCAGTAAATGGGAGAAAGAATGATAAATTCAGAAATCAGCATTTAGTAAGCAAGACATGAGCATCTTACAAATTTTTTATTAGGCTGTTACAAACAAGTACAGAATCACAGAATGGCAGGGGTTGGAAGGGACCTCTGGGCATCATCGAGTCCTAATCCCCCTGCCAGAGCAGGTTCACATAGAGTGGGTTGCACATGAACACATCCTGGCAGGGTTTGAAAGTCTCCAGACAGAGACTCCACAACCTCTCTGGGAGCCTGTTTCAGTGCTCATCACCCTCACAGTAAAGAAGGTTTTTCCTTATATTTAGGTGGAACTTCCTATGTTCCAGTCTGTGCCCATTGCCCCTTGTCCTATCACTGAGCACCACTGAAAAGAGTCTGGCCACATTCTCTTGACACCTACCTTTAGATATTTCTAAGCATTGATAAGACTCCCTCTCAATCTTCTCTTCTCCAGGATAAACAGACCCAGGTCTTTCAGGCTTTCCTGATAAGAGAGATGCTCCAGTCCCCTAATCATCTTTGTAGCCTCCACTGGAGTATTTCCCTGTCTCTCTTGAACTGGGGAGCCCAGAACTGGACACAGTATTCCAGGTGTGGCTTCGCTAGGGCAGAGTAGAGGGGAAGAACCTCCCTCAACCTGCTGACAATAACATGTTTTTGCACTTATTTCACATAAAATGACTGCAGACCGCCACTGGTCAGTAGATCACAAGTTGAGCGACTAGTCCAGAGCACAGCGAGCATATACGGAATGAAAAATGGTTGAAAGTACATAGTTCAAAATTTTTCAGAAGTGAAAAAGCTAAGAAAAAAACCCCACAAAACACCAAACAAATAAACCACCCCCCCTAAAAAAAAACACCCCAAAAAAACCCCCCACAACAAAACAACAAAGCTCACAGGTGTAGATGAACACATGCGACACAGACAAAAACAAGCCTGCAAAATCATAGCACAGACTGCACTTTCAACAAAAGCAATCAAACACGTAATGAAACAGAAGTGGTTTTGCTGCAGCCCAGCTTAGTGAGGGCTTTATGCAGTAGCTTTGATTTCCCACTTACTGGGCAAATGCACAACAGTGCTCATGTTCTGGAAGAAGGTTGGCAAGTATTTAACCACACATCCTAACAGAACACCAAAGCTTGCATTAATCTAATAATATGGCCTGGTAAGGGGAAGTGCAAGCTGGCTTGCATCCCAAACTATAATAAAGGCCTTTAGCAGATAAGGAGGCTCCAGACAATGTCTCCCTTTCCAAGCTCAGCATAGAAATTAATGGAGCTGGGAAATCCAAGCTGAGCCTTTCAGATGCCTGTAATACAGCTCAGCCTGTGCCACAACTCTGGCTGTAAAACTTTCTGGAAGGGTCTGGAACAAAGCCAAGCTTGACAGCCTTCTGGTAGAATTAATATATCCTACAAAGCTTCGCCCTTCTCCTCTGCGTTGCCAATAAAACATACACCTGATTACTATATGAAGTACAAGTGCTTTCCTTGCTTCTTTGTAATTCAGTTCAGAGCCTGAGTATCAAAGAGATAGACCTATCTATGACACCGTGCAATGTCAGGCAAGTGCAGCCAAGTTATCTCAGATCCAGCTGAGGCAAAACACCCCTGTTAGCACAGGAGCACGACCAAATTAACTTGCTAAAATGGGCTTAACTAGCCCAGAGGAAGAGTGCTGTATTGATGTGACTATACAGCTGCTTCTGTATCCTCAGAAGGCACCACCTTCATATTCCATAAATTCACCTCTGGAAGTACCATGCCTAAGTACCAGGGAAAGAAAAGCAGTGCTCTCTAGCACAGCTATCCTGGCTCTGGCACAATTACATGATCTCAGTGGCTCTTATCTTTAGTCCACTGCTGCTTTGCAGAGAGAGGCTTCCAAAAGGCAACCTAGGAGGAAGGATAACTGCAGGCTGCAACAAACCAGAAGATACAGAGATGTTAGTGAGCTAACATTGAGGGAAATCAAGACTAGAGGTAAAGGAATACCACAGGAAACAAGCAGCAATAGTATTGTAGCATCCCTGATCTTCTGCAAGGCATGCAGAGGTGAAAGAAAACCACACCTCAGTTTGCACACAAAGCAAGCAGATACTCACAGTCTCAGCCATAGAGTACTCAGAGTTCAGCTTCTTTGCCAACCCATAGTCTCCCAATTTAATCAGGTTTGCCTTGGTTAGAAAGATATTTAATGTCTTTATATCTCTGAAAGGAGAAAAAGAAATGCAGACATTCAAATATATTTCCAGATTTCACAGTTTTCCACTATGCCTCCTCCCCAAAATGAGGTACTTGCTACCCTGCCAGCACCGTCTCACACACAGAGCTCTCCAAAGGCAATTTGACCCCAAGTACTGGGGCAGTAACTACAGTTATCCATATTTTATCACATCCCCACGCAAACACAACACAGTAAAAAGCGGAGGCTCCAGGCACCTATGTAAAGGCCACAGATCAAAGATAGCTCTCCCCCCCACCCCCAGTCTCATATGAAGGTCATTGAGCAGGTCTTATTTTTCCTGGTTTTATAAATAGACCCAAGCCAGGAGTCGCTGAGCTCACTAAAACCATAAATGTGTGCATGAATATGTATGTATGCAAATATAAACACACACAGAGGGTGTGAAACAGATACCACTCTAGCAACATCCCTCTACCTTACACCTCGAGTACAACTCTCTATAACATGACATACTATGCCCAGAAGATCAAAAGGCTGATGGTCACAAAAATGTTGAATTCCAAAACTCATTGAAAACACTTTCTCCCAGATGGAATAATTTATAAGTAGTTTCACAGATCAACAGAAGAGGCTGTAAATACAGAGAGGAAGCCCCCACGGTATGATACGCTTCCCATGGCCAACACTTCGTAACACCCCCTTTTCCTAACGTACCATCAACAACTTCCCAGTGTAGATCAGGACAACATCAAGTAAAGCAGCACTTTGCATTCATCCACTTGGGGCATCGCAAAGTCCTGGGTCACTCTGACAATGTCTGCAGCAGAAGGAAATCACTGCAAACATTTAAATAACTGTTCAATTCATTATTAAGGAAGGATCTGCGGCCACACATAATCCTATACTGTGAACCCTGCTGTGAAGATGGGCGACAGAGTTGGTAAGAAGGAAATCACTGCAAAGCAGGACAGACATGACATCTGCTTTAGGTCGAAAACTGAGGCACTACTTTGTTGAGCAGAGGGTACCAACCCTTCATTAGCAAAGCTTCCCAATTTCCAAAGATTGGCAGCAACCTGGATGCTGTCTCACAGAAAAAACATCCTCACACAGTTAAGCTCATTAGTTAGAGAAGGATGTTGTGCAGCATACAATCCAACCACACTGGAAACAGCTGTCTATGTGTACAGTGCTCTCCAGAACACCACAGCCTCCCTGAGGCACACAGAAGCCATGAAATTTACCCCTCCCAAAAAAGAAAAGAGCAGCAGAAGAAAGTAATTAGCTACTCATTAAAATCTCAGAGTCAATGTCAAAATTACCACTACCGGCTAACAAGCTCTATTACTTCCTTAAAAAACAGGCTGAAGAAATGAGATTCAGCCAAATGCAGGACAGCTCTTTGTAGAGATTGTATCACAGCAGAGCTCAGATGCAAAAACTTCATCACTGTTAGTCTCCAGGAATTACAGAAGGATGTACACTTTAGTTTGAAGCTATGAATTGCAGAGCAGGTAAGAAGTACCTTTGGCCTGTGGTAACTGCTCTTCCTACCCACTTTAGCAAACATCCTTTATGTGCTATGGCAATAAAGGGCCAATTTACTTCCTTCCTACACGGATTAACTGTTTGTTCACAAAGCTGAAGCAAAGGCAGCAATTTGATTTTCATATACAAAATTTCTTGCACAGTTATCACAAGATGGTTTCTAGCCCAACAAAAATTCTTCACAGAAGCAATACTTAGTATCTAGGCAGTCCAGCTACACATTGGAGAGAAGTTTACACAGAGGCAAAGGCTACTCAAAGGAGTTCCTCGCTCACACCCACGAACCACACTGGTTACCTTAGCTTTGCCACATGCCACACTTACCTGTGAAGAATTCCTGCGCGATGAATGCAGCTCACAGCTGATGCAATTTGAAAGAGATACCAAACCACCATCTGCAAAGGTAGGAATAAAAGACATCTGTGAGGCTCAGAAAACCACTCCCAAAACCCCGTATGTCCCTGTCACACAGGGGCATAGCAAGAAGGCCTAACAGGACCATTCAGATGGTCTTTCAAGAGTATGAGAATTTAGAATTCCCTGTTTTGGAACTCTCTGAAAGAATATTCCAAAAGGTAGATTGTTCAAATGTGTCTGTCCTGACAAGTGTCACAGAATTCAATGAATGAAAAAACTTAGGAATGACAGCTAATGGCCACCTAGGAAAAATCTACACTTGGGTTTTCTGGAATACGAACTGTGAACATTCAATATTCACCATTAGCCAGAAGGCCTTAACAGTCATTATATAAGATAAATAAGTGTAATCATTAACCACCTCAGCATGAGGTGGAAGTAGAGAGTGGGAAATACGTTTGTTTGGTTTGGTTTTTTTTAATAGAAAAAGGAAAAGAAAAGGAGTAACAACAAAAATTATGGTGAGACATATTCAAGGTAATCACTCAGAAAATAACCTACAAAATGATTAGGAAGAGAGTCCTATTGAGTACCAATCAGGAAGAAACACAGAAAGAGGTTTTAAAGTTAAATGTTAGCCAAGGTAATTAGGTGACCAAAGTCGTCTGAGTGCTCTCTTTCATTATTCCTCCCTTTGAAGTTTATACTATTTACAGACAGACAAAAAAAAAAAAAGGGGGGGGGGGGGGGAAAAAAAAAAAAAAAAAAAAAAAAAAAAAAAAAAAAAAACAAAAAAAAAAAAAAA
>JAAGNO010029302.1:0-12859 GCA_033439905.1 Ceryle rudis
GACAGTGTCTGCTGCTGGCAGTGATAACACCCCGTGTTTAGAGTTACTGCCAAGGATTGGTGTGCAGACCAAGGCCAGTGTTGGATCTTGTGTTGGTGGGTGCAGGAAAGTGAAAGGCTGCACCTGCAGGGAGGGGTGGACAGGGCAGGCGACCCCAAACTGACCAACGAGGGATTTCATCCCATAGACATCATATTCGGTATAAAGCAGAGGGATCTGGAGGGTTTCTGTCTCTTCTCTCCTCTTGGACTGCTTTGCCAGTTTTGCTCGGCTTGTCTCCGGTCCTCTTTCAGTTCCTTCCTCAGAGCATCTGAGGAGGACTCTGTTCATTCTGCCTTCGATCCCAGCGGGTGTGTTCCTGAATCTGGTACCAGAATCCAGCTCCTGAACACAGCTCCCATCTGCTGCGGGGCCCAGTCTGGGACTCCCCCGGTGCCTGCTCTACAGCATCAGTTGTGACAGTGACATAATTACCACTGGGGGGTTGGGTTCGATACTAGTTTTGTATATATTGGTACATATTCTATTATGATTATTGTTTTCATTTTCATTGAAGCTGTTCTAGTTTCCTTTCCTAATCACTCAGTCTCTCTCCCTTATTCCCTTTTTCTTCCCCTTTGGGGAGGGAGGGTTAACAGAGAGCATCTGTTACTGGTCTGAGAGGCTGCCCTGACCCTAAACCGTGACATGTTAATAAAACTTTCTCCCAGGTGTCTTGTGAAAGTCTTCAGCACATTCCCTAGTCTTTCAAAATGTTTTTTCTTTGATATTATTGATAAAACTGATAGCTACCAGTTCTGGTGTTTCCCAATGTCTAAATGAGTAATTTCAATAAGGTAGATACACATAATAATTTGTTGCTGTGTTCTGTTTTAACTTCTGGACCACTTATTGAAAGGCTATTAATGTAATACTTCAAATATTTTTTCCATACAGTTTTGTATGATACTGTTAGATAGTTGGTCTGGTAGCCTCTAAAATTCTTGGGTAATATGGTCACCAACTTCTGATGAGAGTTAATGGGATTTTGGATGTATGTCACTTATAAATGATACTGAATCCCTCAATGCTGAGCACTGAGGGAGAACTATTGGTGTTGGAAGTCCAGTGTGGCATTGAGAGTGATTAGATCAGGTACAGCTGTAATTGCACAGATACAACATTATTTCAGATTAAATATGTTAAACATAAGCTTTCCCTATATAGCTCTTGGGTTTTCATCGTAAACATGTCCTCTTTTTCTCAGAAGAAAGATGGGTGATTTTAACTGAGTGCATACAGCATCCAGTATGCAACTTCACTGTATTTTTATTTTACAGGGGAAAAAGTTCTTGAGCAGCCTAGTTTTTGAAAAAGAAATAAGAATACGTCACAAAGCCAAGCAAGAAGATGGTACCATTATTGTCCAGGCAGAACATGAAAAAATAGATATTGGAGAAGAGGTGGCCAAGGCAGGGTTTGCTGAAAAGTGCACATCTTCAGGAAACACTAACGATGTGAAAGAGGGAAAAGTAGATGTCGTGCAAAGCCAACATCGGAAGACAAAAGTTTCGATTCCACTGTGGCTAAACATGTCCAATCATGTGCAGTGCAGCACCACAGGAGGGCGTTTTGACCAAGTAACTGCTGGAGCAAGGAATCAGAATTTTACTGGAAGGCATATGTTTGCCCCCAAGTAAGGCAAGACATGTCATAGAAAACTTTAGGTTTTTTTAGATTTGGTTAGTTGCTGGGATGTGGGCATATGAGAAGATGGAGGAGGAAGTGAGTCTCTAAAATAAAGAGTTGAATTACTGTCTTTCCAGCATCAATAGTGGAGCTTGATGGAAGGAAAGTATTTGTGAGTCTGTGTGTCTGTGCGTGTGGTGGTGCTGGGCACTGGAACGTTAATCTGTAGAAAACTGGTCATTAGAGTTGTTGCTGGTTGGATAGATTGTTCTTCCTCCTTTCATTTCCAGAGGCAGGCTGTTCTTATCTATCTTGATGCAAGATTGTGAAAAAGAAGGAAAGGGTAGCAGTAGTGAGCAGAGAAGATACTGGAAAGCTTAGTTGAAAGCAAAGGTTGTAGGACATAAGGCCTCTAGCAGATTTTGCAGTGATAGGCAGCGTGGTGATGTGTCTCAGCATCTGTGTAGTTTCTGTAGGTTTATGCTTGAGACTTCTTGTAGGTATCCCCTATTTATTTATCTCTCTTAAAACTTGCTGGACACAAATGTGGAATGTAAAAGTATACTCACCTATCAGGACACACATATTTTGCTGATTTATTTTTGTAGGAATGTGACAATGTGGGCTTATAGGAAAGAAAGCCAGCAATCACAGTTTGAAGGGGGATTAAGCTTTAGGGGATAATGGTGTCTCTGCAACTTGTAATTACATTGACAAGAGGTGGTGGTAGGTTGGCAATTACTGTTGTTGTCAGAAATCTTTTTAAAGTAACTTGTACTACTGTTGCTAGCATTGCCGTGGCAACAGGCTGCTGAGAAAAAAATGTTTGTGGGTGGGAAAGATGGTAGTTAGCATTCAGAAAGTTGAGATGGTGTTAGTATGTTCTCCGAAAAAACTTGTTTAGTATTTGCTAATGTTCCATAATTTGAACATTTTAATGAATCTCCTGGCGGCACGCCCTGCCACATTCCAGCATGGTATCTAAATCTGTTTTACAATTAGATCATTAAGGCAGGTTAACATGCTGTTAACAAATACTAATATCGAATGAAGTGCTCTTCAAAAAAGTCTAAACTTACAGTAAGTTATAATGTATTATTTTTATACTGTGATCTGCTCTGTTTTCTGAGTTATAGATACGCCCCAAACATGACTTTAATTTATTTTGTGGTGTGCATTGTTGAGATACTTTTGTGTACAAAGCTATCCTGACTGGCCTGATCAACCAGCAGATTCTCTACTGGCTTTCTGTGTATTTTGCGCAAGAAAACATTTTTTAGGGTGGTATGTCTGTGAAGGAAATTGAGAAAGAAGAAAGCTGGGAGGTAACCAAAGTCATGCAGGTGAGGAGAAAGTTAATTTGGGGTCTGGTGGAGCTTTGGTACTGTACAATACCATCACAGTACTCTGAGACAGATGGCTTCACATCTCTTCTTCATTATAAAATTAACTTTTAGAATATAGATCCAAAAACACTAACCTTAAAGTGCTTTGGCTTATTTAGTAGATAGAAGATTTGAATTACAATGGAACTTGACTTCTCTGGGTGTGTAGTGTGGTATCATAGATGTTTTTTGGATGGGAAAGGCTTGTAAGTTAGTGACTGTAAAAACATATCAAGGGTTGTCTTCAAATGATGTGCTTCTTTTGTCGGTATTGTGTAACAGTCTTTGTAAAGTGGCATGGAGAAGGATGCACATTCTGAAGAAGTAAAGCATAATTGTGTAGGTGCCTTTACAGTGTTTTTTAGGTGGCATTCTGTAGTCATTACTGAAATTACAGTAGCATGAAAGAATGCATAATGTGGTTTTGTTTGTGTTGTTTTCTGTGGTGTTGGGGTTTTTTTTTTAATTAATTCCCCTTAATTAATTTTTAAAGGGAAAAACTACTCGCTTCTGCCTCAGTGCCAGACACAGTCTTTGCACAGGTAAGACCAGATCAGAAGCTATCTGAAGACAAAGAAGTTCTCAGAAGGGAGAATAGAAATCTCCTGCAGAGACAGAAGGAACTAGAACTGAAGGTTCAACAGCTGAAGTGTGAACTTCAGGTATGTGGAAACGTGAAGAGAATGCTTCCCTCCTCGTGTTTCTGACGATGCTTCTGTTTTTACGGCTTCATTGTACTGCAGTTCAGCTGTGCACTGTTGTTTGGAATACAGAAGGATTAAAGCGGTTGAGTGAAGGCTCCTGTTGCCCTGGTGCAGGGAGGTGCTGTCAATGTGTGCTAGCAGGTGTTTCGCAGGATGGGTTGGACCTTGGCTCCCCTTTGTGCATGTACTGGCTTGCCACCTTGCTTGATGCAGCTGATGGTTTGGGTGTACATACTCAGTTGGAATGTGGAGCTTTGTACTTTGTGATTAATTTTTGTATAAGGATATAATCCTTGCCCCTTTTTTTTTTTTTTTTTACTTGCTTGGAGGCAGAAACAGCTTTCTGTGTGTTGGGCTCAAAGTTCCTAAACATCATAGAATCAGGAGCTGTGGAATTTTAGAAATGGATAGAAATTATTAATTCCTCAAGTGCTGCTTAATAGAAAAGATGCTTTGTTTCTTTCCAGGAAAAGTTCCTAGCACTATCTGAGAAATACAGTACTTAATTATCGATAGGGTTAAAAATGCCGTGAATGGTTTTAGGTGTGATAAACAGCAGTAGTAAGAAGAGATTGTGTGAAGGGATGTTATATCTGCAGGAATTCAGAAAAATGTTGAGTAAACTCTTTAAGTCTCCAGATATGAAAGGAAAATCTGACATGTAAATCCCTTTGCCCCCAAACCTGAGCTTGCACATAGCTGTCTCCTTTTTCTTTCTTGCGGAATAAAACTACTCCCAACCAGCTTTGCTGCTCGGTTACCTCTACTGAGAACACCTGTGTTTCTACATATACCAACCTGTCGTTGCACAGACTCCCCATCCACCAAAGACAGCATGTTTGTGCACTTCCATGCAAACTAAATTGACAAGCAACAGAATGTGTCTATAGCTATGAAAAAAATACTTGAATGCAAGGAATTATTTAGAAGCATTTCTTATATATGTGATGATTTTTTTTAAAAACTGTTTTCTCCAAATTTTAATTACTATCTTGTGTTGAATGCAAGTAACTACTTTGAAAGTAAAGGTTGTGGATATTCTTTTAAGTAATAAAATACTTGTTTCCTGCTAAAAAAACTACGCTAGGAAATGATTTGTTTTAGATGGGTGATGGCTTTGAGGAGTACTTAAAAAAACCCAAAAAAACAAAACAAATCCAAACCAACCCAACTCGCAATCATGTGACTTCAGATGCTCATCTGCAAATACAAAACTGTTTAAATATTCTGTTTGTTGGTGGGTTTGTTGTGTGGATTATTATTATTTATTATTAATAAGTATGTAGTAACTCTGAAAGGCTAACACTTTTTAAAGACTATGTTTCATTACCTAAAATGGAAAAGGCATGGTATGAGAGGAAGAGATTTTAAATTTAGGTTGTCACTTGAGGAATACAGTTTGATGTGTTGTGTGGGATTTTTTTGGGTCAAGAATATTGCTTATTTTGTTTTAAGAATGTTCCGTGTAGGAAGGTCAGGATGGTTGTACATACAGTGAGAGTTCTTGTCTTCCAGCAACACACTGAAGTGTGGTAGTAATGGGAGTAGTTTAATGAGGTCTTGGACTTGATTTCCCTGAACTAATGGGTAGGAATTTTTTAACAAGGGAAGAAAAAAAAATTTATGTTGTCTGAAGACTTTCTAGCAAATGGGGAATAATTGAGAAATACACTTGAACACAGGGCTACTGAAATGAGGGAGGAAATGAATCCTTAACCTTTAAGAAGCTATTAAAGAAAATAATTTTTTTTCTTATTGGCTTATATATCTCTCTGTAGGCAGTTTGTTAGTGTTTTGAAGAGGGCCAGCTCTGTGTATGTGTGCATGCAGGTGTATGTTAGTCTGTAGCTGCTGAAAGTCTACATTGTGGTCTGCCTGTTAAAGTAACCTTGGCTGACTGTTGGGACTGTTCATCTGTCCTTTTCCTCTGTTGAAACACTGCTCCAAAAATGATAAATAATTCAGAGAGAGAAGGAAGCATCCAGGAAAACTGCTGAAAGCTCCGAGGAAACCCTGCGTACTTACATTGGAATGAAAATGAGAAGTTTGGCTGCTAAGGTGAAGGCATTGAAAAAAGTTAGGTATGTGGGTATTTTTTTCTATAATAGTGCTATTTATCATTACCCCGCTTATCTTTTGAAGTTATGCATTATTTTTTTTATTTCCCAAAAGTTTTGTTTTGCTAATTTTCTATGAAAAATGTAGCGTTGTGTTGTTGAGTGTAGTGATGGATAAGTTTGGTAAAAGATGAATCCCTTTGCATTCTAGCCAGCCCTCAGAGATTAGAGGGGCTTGGGGTGTCTGGACGTATCTCTTAATAGATACGGCAATGCTGTGCCTGTAGCACTGACAGCGGGTGCACGAAGAGCCTGTCCGCTCTGAGTCCAGTCGTGTTCAAAAGGAGCAGTCATGTGCACAAATAGCACACTTTATTTCACCTGCAATGTACATGGATTCTTGTAAGACTGCCAGTGATGAATGCACTAAGCTGCAGAGTAGCTATGTAGCTCTAAAATACGACTGCAATCACAAGCTTAATCTCCAGGGGTGCAGTTGAGGTCACAAGTCTTACCAAAAGGCATCCTTTCTGGGGAGGGTGAGCAGGACAAACTCGTCAATCTGTCCCTATGACTCAGTTTCAAATTTTCATCCCCCAGATCACATCTGAAATAGGGATAATATTTATACCTTGTTCGCTACTGTTGTGCAAAGTGTGAGGGTAGGACTGTGGTCAAGCCTTCAGCAGTGGCACAAAGCATTTATGACTTTCTTGGTAACTTCTGCGAGAAGGATAACTGCTGCGATAAGGGGGAGGCTGGGGTAAGCAGAAGAATGGGTCCACGCAGCCTTCCCTGCATTCCATATTCCTCATCAGTGCCATGAGAACACAGACCACTGGATCTTCACCCAGCCTCCAGTTCTGTCTACGTCACCATCTGTTAATCAGCAGTGTTGAGCTTTACAATTTTCAGTTGCTTTGTTGTTCTTACATATGCGCAGAGGGGAGAAGCGCTTATTGGAATTGTGTCGCTGAATTCTCCATATTTATCAGATGACTTAGGTTTACTTCTGCTCCTTTATTGTAGCTGTTGCAAGAAGAGCTTTCAATTCCATCTTCAAGGAAGATGTTAATTACTAAATGCAACTAGTTGTTACAAGTACCTGTGTAGTCCTAGTTCCATGGGTATCTGTAGAGTTGTGAGAGGCATTTCTCTTTGGGTAGCCCAAATTCACCTTCTAGTTTTATAAGAAGGGAGAAGACTGAAGTGGAAAGAAGACTTGAAATAGAAATGACCATCAGTTCCTTTAAAAGGGAATAGATATATTGGTATATATGTTCATGGAAGGTGAATTAAACAAAAAAGCTAAGGGAGGAAGTAGGACAAAAGGGAACGTAAAAGCAGGAGAGAATTTCCATGTACAGCCTTGTCAATATGGAGGTATAATGAATGTATTTTTTGGGGGGGAAGAACCAAGAAATATTTAACAGCTGAATAAGACAAATTGCTGCTTCTGCCGTTTGAAGGAAACTAGGTTATTAACGTGGCAGGTGCCATCTCAAAAATCATTTGTTCAGGGGGTGTGAATAGCATTGATTTTTAAACTGCTTGATTTCTGGGGGAAAAAAAAAAGTCCTGGTAAATGGTAAAATGTTGTTTCCTCCTTACAACTTAGGCACACAAAGAAGAGCAGCTGTTTTGAGGAGCAGCTCTCAGAAGCCATAAAAGTGGTTACAGAAGGATGTCTCACTGTTCCGTGTTCCTTGGAAAAATTGCAGAAGGCTTGGACAGAGTATGACGTAGCTCAAGAGAGGATTCGGTCATGCAGAAATATGGTAGGTTGGAATTATTTCGGGAGGAGGGAGGCAGCCTCTTCTCACTCGTGCCCTGTGATAGGACAAGGGGGAGTAGATGTAAGCTGGAGCACAGGAAGTTCCACCTCAGCATGAGGAACTTCTTTACTGTAAGGGTCACAGAGCACTGGAACGGGCTCCCCAGAGAGGTTGCGGAGTCGTCTTCTATGGAGATTTTCAAGGCGCACCTGGATGCATTCCTGTGTGACCTGTGCTAGATTATATGATCCTGCTCTGGTGGGGGCGTTGGACTCGAAGATCTCCAAGGTTCCTTCTAGTCCCTGACATCCTGTGATCCTGTGAACATAGCATGGAAACATCTTGTCCTTTGCTAGATAATATTGGAGGCTTTGGTACTATTGATGTATTTGTGGAGTGTTACTTTTCTTGTACTAAACCTAGACTTTGTCACCCTTGATTTTGTAAAGAAATATAAGGAAATCGGAACATGGTAGCTAAAAGGTTTTTATTCTATAATAGAGACGGCTTCATCTGTGCTGCTGCAGTGTCTCTCCTCAAAACCTTTTGTTAAAGCAGCACGCCACTGCTTACAGTAGGCTTCCCTTCTATGGGCAGGAGTAGGGAGAGCATATGCAGATGCGGTTGTGTAGGCAGGTGGACTTGTATAGAGGAAAGCTGCCATCTAGTGCAGCTTCTCTGCAACCACAGATCTGAAAAGGCCTACCTGGGGACATAGACATAGCTATGGGTAGCGATGGGTGGTTGTGTGCTGAGTCTCTAGGGTGTGGTGATACTGCTTTTGGGAATGGGAGGGTTCCCTGATCTGTGGCAGGCATTGTGGCAAGGCAGGGAAGGGATGGCAGTTGTGCATCTGGGAGAATGACAACAAATGTGTTGTGACTCTTTTCAAGCATAACCTAAAACATTTTAAATGTGTTTGTTCAAGAAGTGTTGCTGTATTACACTGAATTTAACAGTTGTGAAATGGACTAGGAAAATAACCCCAGTAAGTTGTGGTTTTGTTGCTTGTGCAGGGAGAAGTGGTCCTGATCCCACATGAAATAGTAGCAGTTGTAGTTTTCTGGAGATTGCATGGGGTGGTTGAACTCAAGTGGGTACGAAAGCCTTGTTGACCATAGCTGACAAGTAAAGCAAAGAATGTCTTGGAATGTTTTTTTTTACCTTGTCATCCAGTTTTACTTTGACCCAGTTGGACTGGGGGTAGAAGGAAGCACTTAAAGTAGGTAAGAGTTAGGACAGATGCAGATACAGTGGTGTGACTGGGGGTAGTCTTAAAGTGTTTATTCAGTAGAGATGGTTGGTGCCATTAAGGTGGCAGTGTGTGTGATGTTTTGTGTAGCTTAATTTTGAGTTGCTAGCCCCAGCAAGCAGCACTCTTCCATGAGAAACATCATAAAAAGAGGTTAACTTCTTGAAGAGTGGTTGAGGATTTTCTGATAGACTAATTTGTTGGAATATGTTAGACAGTCTGGACACTGCCACCCATTTCAGTTGTAAATGGCTAACAATGAAGTCATGTCTGCATGTTGCGCTGTAGTGCGTTACACTGCCACAAATATTTGAAATACTGCTGAGAGGAGCCTACAACGCTATGCAACTTCTGGTAGCTCCACTTGTATTTGTGTAGCCCTCTGTTTTGTGTTGGCAAGGTGTGGCCTCACACTTAGCTTGAAAACTTCTCTTCAGAAACCAAGGCCACCTCTCATCATCCCCTCTCCCATTCTGATATTGTTCCTGGTTGCCTAAGCAAAGGTATAAATGGATGAAATTGTTTTACTTTTGAGAGCATGCTGTTGTGGATGACAAAAAAGAAAACTCCTCCTATCTGAAGAGGAGTTGTCACAGCAGTGTCACAAATATTTTAAACAGGGAAAAATAAAGAAAGTGTGAGTTCTGCTAGATACCAGGTATCCCCCAGAGTGCCTGAGTGCTGCAAAGGGTATACAAGCAGGAATGTGTTTGGAAGTGTAGAGCTCCCTGAAGAATTAATTGAGATTTCAAGATAAATCTGTATCAGCTGGAAGCAGGGCACTGGAAGGCTCTTGTGGAATTTAAGTATTTTGAAGACTTTGTGTCAACGTTTAGGGTCAGGGCAGTCTGCTAGACCTGTAACAGACACTTTGTTAACCCCCCTCCCTCCACAAAGGGGAAGAGAATGGGAATAAGGGAGAGAGACTTAGCGATCAGAAAAGGAAGATAGAACAGCTTTAATGAAAGTAATAATAATAAAATGGAGTATCTACAAATATATACAAAACCAGTATCAACCCTTTCACCACTGATGCTGTGGAGCAGGCACTGGGGAAGTCCCAGACTGGACTCCACTGCAGATGGGAACTTTGTTCAGGAGCTGTATTCTGGGACTGGATTCAGGAACACACAGATTGGGATCAAAGGCAGAAGGGACAGAGTCCTCCTTGGATGCTGGCCATGGGAGAACTTGACCCTTGTGACCCCTCTGCTTTATACTGAATATGTTGTATATGGGATGGAATTCCTCGCTGATCAGTTTGGGGTCATCTGTCCTGTCTGCTCCTCCCTGCAGCTGCGGCCTCTTACTTTCTGCATCGCACATGTGGTACACAAGATCCAGCAGTGGCCTTGGTCTCCACACCAATCCTTGGTAGTAACTCTAAACACAGGGTGTTCTCACTGCCAGCAGCAGACACTGTCTGTGAAAACAGGCTGCTAACTTCAGAAAGTGCAGTCAGAGACTGAGCTAAAAAGTAAAATCACTTAACAGAATTGTTCTGTTCTAACTCAGACCAGGACACTTGGGCAGGTGAAGGGTAGAGAACAAAAGTTTTGGTGGAATCATGCTAGAGCTACAGTACCACAAAGATTGTCTTGTTTTAATCTGCAGTGTGATGACTTTTTTTTTTTTCCTGAGAATCATTTTGATTTTTAAAGTTCTTTTTTTTTTATGTGCTGTATAACATGGCATATAATCTTGGCTACTGTCTTTTCAAACACAATAAATGTCCAGAATGCACACAGGAAAGACTGTTTAACTCTGCTTAGTCTGTCAACCTAGCTGTCAGAACTGATTTTACTGAGTTAAACCTCGCTGTGCAGTTGTCTAAGCGATGTGCTTGTCCCTTAACCTCCCTGGACTGCTGATGCCCTCTCTCACTGTCACAAGCCTCCCTTGTTCGTAAGCTCTTGTGAGGGAATGTCTTGTCTTGCTTTGGGGGAAAGCTGATGCATCTTAAACAGATATCACAGGTGTGACTAAAACAAATAAAGTTTGAGTGCAGAGTAAATGACATTATTTCAGTTTCCATTGTCTATACTTTCTTACTTGGTTTATGCTGGTTAAACTGGGTCTCTCTACTGGATACTGTCCTAAAAATGAAGATAGGCGACTGGAGCTTTTTTTAATAAGGTATTTATGTAATGTATGTCTTGGAAATGTAAGAAGGTTATCAGTGAACTGAGACAGTATTGGGTATAGTGTGCATGAAGATAACAAAGATGGTTCTTCTGGAATGGAAATAGTAAAAAATATATTCAAAACCAATCATAGAATTTGATGTAAGTTCTGTGCCCAAATGGGAGGGTATTGGTGCCAATGACTTAAACACCTCTCCTGTGAAATGTTACCGAGAGGATGGCAGCTGTACTGATGGAGATAACAGGGATAATTAGAAGTTTCCCTGACTTCAATCCAGACAGATACTAAAAGTAAGAGGGTTTAATCCAAATACTGACTTTTCAGACACTGTAGATAGTGTTTTATGGATGTGTAGCTTAATTTATAATTTCAATTTAGAAACCTATTGGAGACTGTATACATAGTCAGCTTTTTTTTTTTGTGGGAAGGATGAAAACATAACCATGACAATGTTTAAAAGGGGGGAAATATTCAATTGCTCATTCAAAAAAAAAAAAAAAGTGTGTGAGGGTGGGATAAATAGTGTTTAATGAGGGTGCTGAAGCCAGAGCTAGCTTTAGCTAGTCCGTATGCTGCAAAGTAGTAACTTGTACTAAAGGGAGACAAAACATGGAGCCTAAAGTAGAAATAGGCGATAAAAATGGATTAGAATTTATCTGTGGAGGGGGATTTTTATTTTTTTTTTACCCCTCTTGCTTATGAAGTCAGTAAATCACACTGAAGAATGCATTGACGAGGTGATTGCACTGTACATACACTGCTCTTATGGACTTCTATAAGCATTGCTATAGTCATCAGGAACAGGATGGTAACATGGCTTGATATTTGGTACAACCAAGTCTGGTGGCAGTTTGGCTCCATATGAAACTGGTATTAGTGCTATGGTTAACTCTTCTGTTGCTTTTCTGTTCCTTTACTAATTTCCTTCCACGCTAGCCTTTACAAGATTTTACTGTTTGTTTGTTTTGTTTTGTTTCCCCCCCCCTCCCCCCCCCAAGATGGGACCAGTGTGTTACTTGACTCATTTTACTTTATTTTTGCAGATAGGTGTAGGAGGGAATAGCAAATCTTTACAATAGGTGCGTAAAGCTCTAATACAGTCTTCCATGTTCATATATATTTTCATGTTTCTGTGGGCATGTTGGGTTAAATCACTGTGAAAAGAGCACTGCAAACATGCTCCTGAGTCATTTGCTTCACCCATTTCAAAAGGTTTGGTTTTGGTGAGGTGGTTAGGTGCCTTTTCTGATAGGAGTGTGGGGTTCCTCTTCTATTGGCAGAACTAATCCCACCAGTCACTCAAGGGAAAGTTTGGGCTTGTTTCTAGAAAATTATATTTATATGTTTAATGATCTTACTGCAGATAATCAGCAGGGAGTTTACAGGTCACCTGTCTTTCCTGGTAGAAGACAAGGAAAAAATAGCTAATTTTTTTTTTATTATTATTATTGAGTTCTCTTTTCCAGCAAGAAATGTTTTGCAGTCTGACTTTGTGGGTATAATTTGGTGTGTATGGAGGTATAGATAATTAAAATTCTAATTTGTGTAATACAGTCAAAAACTGCGGGACAGCTAGGATGTTTTGAGTTTACAGTGGCAATTAGGACGCCCACAGTTATCAGCAGTCAGGCAGGAACTGTTTCTTTAGTTGCCTGATAATGTAGCCATGTTATTACCCTCTAAAGGATGCTGTATTTGTGCAAGGTGGTCGTGTTGTAGGAGTAGAGGTTAAAAGCAAAATTTGCCTTTTCACTCGTTCCTAGTCAGGCACATATTGTGCTATTCATACTTTGCAGGGATTACACAGAATTACACAGAATTATCATAGAGGCTGGAATAGACCTTTGAGATCATCAAGTCCAGCCTAAGACCT